>PVIU01031023.1:0-15365 GCA_004026605.1 Ondatra zibethicus
CAGAACCTGGAAACAACCTAGGTGCCCCTCAATGGAAGAATGGATCAAGAAAGTGTGGATTATATACTCATTAGAATACTACTCAGTGGTAAAAAACAAGGACATCTTGAAATTTGCATGCAAATGGATGGAAATAGAAAACGCTATCCTGAGTGAGGTAACCCAAACCCAGAAAGATGATTATGGTATGTACTCACTCATTAGTGGACCCTAGCTATAAAATAAGGGTCACTAAGCACTTAGCTCGCAAGCCCAGAGAAGCCGAATAACTAGGTGAACCCAAAGAAAGCATACACAGAACCTCCTGGAAGTTGGAAGCAAACAGGATCAGCAACTGGTTTTCACACCACTAGAGGCAGTGAGTTCCGTTTTCCAGTCATTTCTAGGATCTCGGTACAAGCTTCACCATCCTCCCCAGAAAAAAACTGCCCACAATGAGGGCAAGCCACAGTGAACCACAGTTTCAGTCTCTGCTCTTTGAGGCATCTCATTTCAGAATACTAAAAAGGGAGCTGGAGAGATGGCCCAACAGTTAAAAGTACTGTCAGTTCTTCCCGAGGACCAAGGTTGAATTCTTAACACTCTTGTGACTACTCAAAGCAATCTGTAACTTTAATTACAGAGGATTCCACCTCTTCTGGTTTCCCTGGTCACCAGGTACATAACATGGTGCTGAGAGTTGGATGAAGGCAAAACACCCATACGAAGAAAATAAAATAAAAAGGAATGCTGAAAATTTATTGAGAGACCTTCTGCAATGAGACCCCTGCACTTAGATGTGGTCTTATGATTGTGATGGTCTTTGTCAGCACTGATTTTTTTTTTGTCCTTAGACTAAGCAGGAGCAGCATCTTCTTACTTCTTCTCTTCTCTCTATACAGCTCTCCATGTAGAAGTTAAAACACACATAGCTGCATTATAATTCTTTGGTATTAAACCTCTAAGATGATACCAATGGATGCTATAGAAGAAGCAAGGAATGAATAGCATCCTTGATAGCAATGGCCTGTTGCTTCTAAGAACTCATAAACTTTTTGCTGTTCTCTCTGTTATTCCTCCTTCTAGGAAGGGACTGAGGGCTTAGCCATAGAGTCAGAAATTGAGGCCTTCTACCAAATAGTCAAATTAATGTTAAGCTCTCAGACAGCTTCAGCTGCCTTAAGCATCCTCACTGATCTCATAACAAACACTAGCTAAACTATAAAGGGCTGCTTCAAATGATTTTTAAGTTAATAACTATGGGGTGAGTATATATTAATACATGATCAATTAGCTAGAGAGGATGATAAAGGATGGAGTCTGAGAATACAAGATGAAAATATTCCTTTAAATCATTGTTGCCCCGATGATAGGATTCATAGAAAAGGATTTTTCTTAATATTCTTATTAATCTCAAATATGAATTTATTTCTTTTTATTCAAGCAATGAATATGAAGGTGAATTTTTAAAAAATGATTATGTTTAAGAATTTTTAAAAAGTCATTTGGGAGCATATGTTACTCTAGGACTTGATGCCTACATCATACTGAATTTTTGTTCTTGTTGTTTTAGCCTATAAATTCCTAAGAATCTTAAAGATAGCAAGGGCAGAGTAGAGCACATGTCCTACTTCACAGAGAAGCTGAGACAGGAAAACTGCTTCTGCCCATGTTAGGGAGAGCATGGGCAACAGATTGAAGGCACATCTCCAAACACTAACAAAAATCTTGTTCTCCTCATTAATAATGTGTTCTTTATTTCAATTTTAAATAATCTCTCTCTCTCTCTCTCTCTTTCTCTCCTTCCCTCCCTCTCCCTCTCCACTCTCTCTCAGATCCTTGACCGCCTCTCTCATAGGTCCCCTGTTTTAAAATTCCCTGCAAATATTTAAGCTCATATTCAAGGATGCATGAACTTTACTTGCTATTTTTTTTAACACATTCTGTGCACTGAGAGGAACCACAGCACACTCTTTTCTCCCATCTTTAGTTTCTTAGTTTGCAATTCAAAAGCTTCAGACTTACATGATTGCTTTCCTTGTCTTTGCTGAAACTGCACCAGCTTTGCTCATCAAGCTGTAACATTTTCCTAAAATTTACTGGCAGTTGCTGCTTGGTCTTACCCCAGTACCAAGGCACCAGACATCATCTGTCCCTGTTACATACACAGGAATACTACACAGATGTAGCATAATTATTTTCTAGTGCACAAACACATCGTAAAGGCCAGGGCTCATTTTTCTGAATCAGTTTTTCTTCTTTTACTGTGTTTTCCATGGGGATGGAATTTTTGGCTCCACGCTATAACAAATTACTAATTTATACACTTTCCAGCAATTATTGTAATGATCTTGGCAGAAGAGAGATATTCTAGTGAGACATCGTGCCCTTCCTTTCTTTGTAGGACTATTTAAAATAATGGATTCCGGGCTGGAGAGATGGCTCAGTGGTTAAGGTTAAGAGCACTGGCTGCTCTTCCAGAGGTCCTGAGTTCAATTCCCAGCAACCACATGGTGGCTCACAACCATCTGTAATGAGATCTGGCGCCCTCTTCTGGTGTGCGGGCATAAATGGAGGCAGATGTTTTATATATAATAAATAAACAAACCTTTAAAAAAAATAATGGATTCCAAGGAGTGAGAATTTCTCCAGCAAAGTCATGATGTAGGATCTGAAAAGCTGAAGTGCTGGTGCCAGCCAGAGGGTGACCATGTTCCCCAGGAATGGATTTCCCACAGTCCAGACAGCTTTCTGATTCATCTTGCTGTACAGACTCTTGTAGAAACAATGTTGGGTCAGTGATGGGCAGGGCCACGTCTTGACCAGGAGTGCATAGTTATACAGACTTCTCCACTTTCGCTAAACCTAGCATTCGTACCACAATCCTAACTATCCAAAGACTTGGGGTCATTGGACCTCTTTATTTATTCCCCTTTCCAATGTGAGGACAACTAATTGCTCTCCATCCTCCGTTTTTCAATGCTGTCTCCTGGATTGGTATATTGAGCACTGGAAGCCCAGTTTTTCTTTTCTCCAGTCGCCACAGCACAGGTGCTGACCCTGAAAGCTCTGGGAACACCTCCTTTGAAGCTTAGCCACCACCTCATCAAGAGCATGGACAACACAACCTGTAATATCAGAAACTGTAATATAGAAGCATCCTTTCAGGAGAAAGAATATAACATTCACCCAAATAACCACTGCTATTACTAAATTTTAACATTCCAAGTAATACATTGGGATTAATTTTGCTTGTTAGGGCATTGCAGATGTTTATGTTGTTTTTAAATAAATGATCAAAAACAGCTAGGAAAATGTCAACAGTTAGGAAATATAGCTAATGTCTTCATAATTATAGCCATGTTTTACTTTCTGTAACAAATTAGTTTAACAAGAGAAACTGCAGAGTTGCATTCTCTTCTATCCAATACATTATTTTATCCTTTATTCTCACTCAATTTTGTCTTTTGATGCATCTTGTTTTTTTTTTTCTGAACATGCCTCTTTTCCTGTCTAAATTCATAGACACTGGAATATTAAGGTTGAAAGTTCTGCCACCATTCTGCTCAATATGTGGCTCACGTATAAAGCAGGGCAAAGAAAGTTAGACAGAAAGAGAAAGAAAGATCCAGAGAGTTATACAGAGACAGAAAGAGACAGAGAAATGGTAACAGAGAGACAGAGAGATCCATGATTTAGGTGGAGAAGGTCATTTGCAGAAAGAGAATATTAACATTAAGTCAAGTCTTGGGAAAGATGAAAAAAACTGAGGTAAAGAATGAAATTATTTAAAAATCTTGCAGTACCTGAAAAAAACAATTTTAGATCCATAAGACAATAAAGAACTATATGTTACCCACCGTATAATCCATTCCATCTTGTATTCTTTAAGAACAAATTCTATAGAGATAAAAAAGAAAACATCAATGATTGAAAGTCTACTATGGCAACATAAATGAACAACAGCTCTCAAACCAAAGGAAAAAAAGAGGTCATTTACTCTGCAGTCAAAAGAAATAACAATGTCCTTAGAACATGTATACAAGTTACTCCATTGGCCATATTCCAACATGGCTAATAATTTCACAAAGTTTTTGTAGTAATAGAGCAAAGAAAGCAAAAAACCCTTTCAATTATAATTGAATTATAAATGGTGGATGCATCAGGTAGACAGGTTACAGCCAAGTGGAGACACCTGTTAAGTCCTTAGAAGCATTCTGATGAGTTACTGGGATTTTGCTTTTATCATTATTGAGGTAACTGAGTCAGTAAAGAGAAAAGTAGACTGTACTAATTTTGTTTTCCAAGTGTACTAAATTATATATAGGGCAAGCCAAGAAAATTATACGAGAATTCTATTGTTGGACTCTGAGGCCATCATTAAGGAGTCTGGAGATTTCATTTTGGAATATTGGAGCCCCTTTTTGTATGAAGTTTCTTTCAGAGGCAAATGAATCTGACTTTGAATTTTACCATCAACACAGCTGTGAATCAGCCAGGAGTCATGATGAACTAAGAGAATTAAGACAGGAGAGTAGGGAGGTAAGAAAGATACTCCTTCCTTCACTGCTTCCTGGGACACCGTGATACTGACACCATTTTCCTGGATACTGTTTTATGAACTCCAGAAGAACTCACGGAAGAAGCTTTGACTCTACCTCAATTATGTGGAGGAAAATTATACTTACTAAATTAGAATGAGATAGGAACCTTTTAAAATATGGGATTGACATATGATATTTTAAAATGTTGGTGACTTTCTTTTTGCTTAAGCAACTTGATTTTAGTCAGCCCTTCTTTTATTTTAACTCCTTATATCATATAAATGAAACAAAATATTAGAAGAGGTCAAAAGGGAAGAAGAAAAATTTTATTTCTTTATTGTTTTAATTTTCCTTCATCTTAAATTAAAAATAGGTTTTTCTCACATACAATAAAACCTAGCCACAGTTTTCCCTCCCTCTACTCTCACAGGCCTGCAACTTTTTCTCTCTCCCAGATTCACTCCCTTTCTGTTTCCTCTTCAGAAAAGAACAGGCCTCCAAGAGACAACAGCAAAACAGAACAAAGCAAAGTACAATAAAACAAAGCCAAAGTCTTCATACCCAGGCTGAACAAGGCAACCCAATAGAAGGATAAGAGTCCAAAATGCAGGCAAAAGAGTCAGAGATACACCTGCATCACCATGCAAAAACACCAACCTAACAGCCATAATGTACATGCAGAAGACCTGGTGCAGGCCTATGCAGTTCCTGTGCTTGCCTCTTTAGTCTCTGTGAGTTCCCTAGTTGGTTTGGTGAGCCATGTTCTCCCAATGTCCTCAACCACACTGATTCTTACAGTTTTTCTTCACCCTCTTCCTCAGGATTCCACAATCTCTGACAGGAGGGAAAAGATAGAGACTTGCAATTTAGACTCTCTCTGCAGCACCTCCCATTTGCTACCAGAGGAAGACTCTGATGAAGACTGGATAATATACCAATCTATAAGTATAGCAGAATATCACTTGTGTTGTGGGAACTCCTTCAACCAACAGCCTTTAAGATATTGGCCCAATTTGGGCGAGGTCTCATGTACTATGAATGCAGACAAAATGTATGCACTGCTCCGTTGGCTGCTGGATTCTGTTCCAGTTCCTAGAGCACACAGAGGACTTCGGATGGCTACTCCATCTGTGAGTTTATCCCCAAATAAATAAAGCTTTGTTATACTCCATTTCGGGCTATTGTGGAATCTTTAGTACTCCAACACACTAGCAATCATTTCAATATTCTTTTCCCAGCTGTAATTGTTTATGCCCTAGGTCTCTGGGCTTTCTAGTCTCCCCAGTTCCTGGCCATGCAGGCAATATAGTGCATGGGCCTCTTCTGTTATCATAGGCCTCAAGTTAAACAGAATGTTGGTTAGCCACTTCCACAAATTCTGTGCCACCATTGACCAACACATCTTATGGGTAGGACAGATTGCAGGCTCAGGCTTTTGTGACTGGGTTGGAGTCCAGGTTTCTCTTTCTATACCTTGCAAGTAACTTCTCGCACCAAAGAGATTAGAATTTAGAGACAAAGGTCTTTGCAAGCACCATTGTTAACTCTCTAAATTCAATGACCTGTGTGGATGTTGTCTTAACAATGGGGTCCTGCTGTCAGTTTTCAGAGAGTGACCATAAAGCAGACTGAAAATACATCTTTAGGGTTCTTCTTGCTATGAAAATGTAGTTAAGGCTTTCAACAAGTCCCACAGACGCATACAAAATGATACTGTGGAAACAATGTTTTGGTGTCAGGACTGATTTTCCAGGCTGAACTTGCCTTAAATGACCCAGTCAAGTAACCAAGTAAAATACTCTATGATAAAAAAAAAGAGATTACATGATTACATGCCTAAGACAGGAAAAAAACAAGATAATAACTAACCTAAATACCAGTGCCACTGTTACTGATGTGTGATTCTACAGAACAGATGCCAAGCAGACTATGCTTTGTCTTCACAGCAGGGTGAGACGGCTCTGCTCTGCTCTGGCTTTAGCTAGTGCCAGGGAGAGATGTAGGAAAGTGTTCAGTTGGAGAAGCTTGGTGAATTTTACTTATTTCCTTTGGAAAAAGAATTGGCTTTATTTCCTTTAAAAAAAATAAAGTGTGTGTTTGTGTGTGTGTGTGTGTGTGTGATGCTATGTGCTGAGCTTAAAATCTTCATGTTCTAGACAAGTGTTTCATCACTGAACTACATCCCTAACACTTTATTGAAAAATGTTTATTTTTTTTCAATAAATTCTTTTATTACTTAAAAAAATACCAATCCAAATTCCCATTCCCTCCCCTCTTCCCAGTCCCCTCCCTCTCCCTCCACAGACCCTCCCCCCCACCCCTCCAACACTAAGGAAGTGCCATGCACCCCACCCTGTAGAAAGTCCAAGGCCCTTCCTACTACGTTAGGTTGAGCAAGGTTTACATCCAAAGAGAATAGGATCCCATGAAGCCGGTATATGCAAGTAGAGACACATCCCAGTGTCACTATCAGTGGACCCTCCGTCTGTCCCAGCTGTCAACCCCCTTCAGAGGGGCTTGATTATTCCCATGCTCATTCACTCCAGTCCAGTTGGAGTTGAGGAGCTGACATTAGCTCAAGCAAACTGTCTCAATGGATGACCCCTTCATGGTCTTGAATTCCTTGTTCATACTATCACTTCTTCCACTCTTCAACTAGATCTTGGGAGCTCAGTCCAGTGCTCTGATGTGGGTCATTGCCTCTTTTCCCATCTGTTGTTGGACAAAGGTTCTATGGTGATATTTAAGATAATCATCAGTCTGACTACAGGGTAAGGTCAGTTCAGACACCCTCTCCTCTATTGCTTAGGGTCTCAGATGGGTTCATCCCTGTGTATTCTTGGGCATTTTATAGAGCCAGGTTTCTTGCTAACTCCATAATGGCTCCCTAAATCAAGAGATCTCTTTCCTTGCTCTCATATTTGTCCTTCCTCCATCTCAACCATCCCATTCCCTCAAGTTCTCCTCAACCACCCTTCTCTCCCCCCTACCACCCACCCCCTGCTCCCAAAGGCTCATTGCCCTTTGTTTATGACTCGTATCCACTTATGAGTGGCAGTAGGCTGCCTTTTTGTCTTATTGACTGCGTCCTTTGCTTTACAGAAGCTTCTCAGTTTCAGGAGGTTCCATTTATTTATTGATGTTCTTATTGTCTGTGCTACTGGGGTTATATTTAGGAAGTGGTTTCCTGTGCCCATGCATTGAAGGTTACTTCCCACTTTCTCCTCTGTCAGGTTCAGTGTGGTCAGATGTATATTGAGGTCTTTAATCCATTTGGAGGAGTGTTGAAATCTTCCACTATTAGTGTGTGGGGTTTGATGTGCGATTCAAGTTTCAGTAATGTTTTGGTTTTTTTTTTTTTACATATGTGGGTGCTCTTGAATTAGGGGCATAGATATTCAGGATTGAGACTTCATCTTGATGAATTGTTCCTGTTATGAGTATAAAATGTCCTTCTCCATCTCTTCTGATTGATTTAGTTTGAAATAAATTTTGTTAAATATTAGAATAGCCATGCCTGCTTGTTTTTTAGGTCCATTTGATTGGAAAACCTTTTCCCAATGCTTTACTCTGAGGTAGTGTCTGTCTTTGAGGTTGAGGTATGTTTCTTGTAAACAACAGAATGCTGGATCCTGTTTACATATCCATTCTCTTAGCCTGTGTCTTTTTATAGGTGAATTGAGACCATTGATATTAAGCGATAATAATGACCAGTCGTTGTTAGCTCTGGTTATCTTTCAGTAGGAGTGTTTGTATGTTTCCCTTCTTTGGGTTGTGTTGGTGGAGGGTTATCAGATGTCTGTGCTATTGTGGGTGTTGTTAGCTTCCTTAGGTTGAGGTTTTCCTTCTAACACTTTCTGTAAGGCTGGGTTTGTGGATACGTATTGTTTAAATCTGTTTTTGTCCTGGAATATCTTGTTTTCTCCATCAATGATGAATGAAAGCTTTACTGGGTACAGTAGTCTTGGCTTGCACCCATGGTTCTTAAGTGTTTGCAGCATATCTATCCAGGACCTTTTGGCTTTCATGGTTTCCATTGAGAAGTCAGGTGTAATTCTGATAAGTTTACCTTTATATGTTACTTTACCTTTTTCTTTTGCTGCTCTTAATATTCTTTCTTTATTCTGTATGTTTTGTGTTTTGATTATTACACGGCGAGGAGATTTTTTTTGATCCAGTCTATTTGGTGTTCTGTAAGCTTCTTGTATCTGCATACATATATCCTTCTTTAGGTTGGGAAAGTTTTCTTCTATAATTTTGTTGAATATATTTTCTGTGCCTTTAAGCTGGAATTCTTCTCCTTCTTCTACCCCTATTATTCTCAGATTTGGTCTTTTCATGGTGTCCTAGATTTCCTGAAAGTTTTGTGTTAAGAATTTTTTAGATTTAGTGTTCTTTTCTTTTACCACTGGGTTTATTTCCTCAATAGAATCTTCAGCATCTGAGATTCTTTCTTCTATCTCTTGTATTCTGTTGGTTAGACTTGTCTCTGTAGTTACTGTTCATTTACCCAGATTTTCCATTTCCAGAGTTCCCTTGGTTTGTTTTTCTTTATTACCTCTATTTCAATCTTCAAGTCTTGAACTGTTTCCTTCCCCTGTTTAATTGCTTTTTCTTTGTTTTCTTGTGTTTCTTTGAGGAACTTATTAATTTCTTCCAGCTTTTTGTTTGTCTTCTCCTCCTTTTCTTTAAGGGAGTTTTTCACTTCCTCTTTAAAGGTCTCCATCATTTTCATTAAGTAATGTTTAAAGTCGTTTTCTTCTATATCTTCTGGGTTAGAATGATCAAGTCTTCCTGTTGTGTGTCTGAGGGATTCTGGTGGTACCATGTTGCTTTTCAGGATGTTGGAAGAGTTCTGACATTGGTGCCTTCCCATCTCTTCTTTCAACTCTTATGTCTCTTATGTCCACCAAGAATTGGTCTCCATGGAGCTCATACGGAACAACGCTTGGGGCCAGCATAGATGGCTGTCTGGCAGACCAGCTCACTGCTGGTTCTAGGAATGCCGAAGGCACCTGGGGAGGGGGTCCCTGGTCTTTCTCCCACTTGAAGGTTTTATGGCGTAGGGGTCCAGGGGTCCAGAGCCACTGTTGTCTCACCTCCTATGTTCACCACGTCTTGGTCTGCACGGAGCTCTTAGGAAATGACGCGTTGTGGCATGTTTATCATTTTTAGTCCTTACTTTTGAGAGTGGATCTAGCTAAAAGTTCAAACTGACCTTGGTCTGGCTTTGTAGAACAAGAAAATCTTGAACTGATGGCTTTCTGAGCATCTGGAAAAGGCCTGTGCTACCTACATTAGGATTAGCTCAGATACATCTCTGAAAATTTGTACGTGTCTTTGTGATTATGTTTACTAAAATATCCACTTTCATTCAGAAACCTTTAGAGTACAGCAAGACATTTTTTACTTTCAAATGGAAAGTTGGGAAAGATTTAGATAATTGGTCTGCTGACTCTGTGGCACTTCTCAGAAATGCTGGACACAGGCTTCTATAGTTTTTCAGGAGTGCAATTTAACACTGAGAATAAAAGCATTGTTTTGTGCAATAAGTTTGATTTTGTGGCTTTGTACCATATGCTACACTCATAAACATTGTAAAATGAAGTATGTCCCAATAAAACTATAGCAGACTAGGTATTCATCAGTATACGGCAGGCTAAATAAATCAGCAATGGTGTATAATGCAGGAACAAAGAGAACAAGGCACATCCGAATAAGCTACTGAATAATGAATTCCAAGATAAATAATGCAAAAATTAAGTAGGACAGAGGGAATGGTATGCACAAAGATGTGCCAGTAACCATGAATTGGAGCAGATGGTCTGGTTGATATTGTGTACATGTGAACACATTTTTGAGAAGATGCACAAGGAACTGTTCCTCATGGCTGGTATAACAAGAAGGACAATCTCACACTAACAAACTGTTCTATTAAGTTTTAAGAAACTGTTCGATTATGGTTTTAGAAAACATGAGTATGATTGTGGTGTGGGAGGTCTTTCTGTCTATGTGTTACTTCCATTGATTAATGAGTAAAGAAACTGTCTTGGCCTGTTGATAGGGCAGAACTTAGGTAAATGGGGAAGATGGAACTGAATGCTGGGAGGAAGAAGGGCAGAGTCAGGGAGAAGCCATGGATCCTCTGCCTGAGACAGATGCCAGTTAGAATCTTGCCAGTAAGCCACAGCCATGTGGTGATGCACAGATTAATGGAGATGGGTTAAATTAAGATGTAAGAAGTTAGAGCTAATGGGCCAAGCAGTGATTTAATTAATACATTTTCTGTGTGGTTATTTTGGTTCTGGGTGGCTTGGACAAACAAACGGGCCCTCCTCCTACACGATTGCAATAAAGAAGCTCTATGTTTCTCTCTTTCCTCACCTGATCACCACTTAGTCCCATGTGCTATCAGAACTGGCCCTTTGTGTTCATTGCTTTCAACATAACTCTTCACAACCAAGGATTCCCTGGGCACTGCTATTCTTTAGATTTCCTTTTTAAATACTGAAAATCCACTCCATCTTCTGTACCTTTGCATAGACTGGAGCACAGTTTTGCACCTGTGGGTCAGAGCACGCCAGGTCTGTGGGGCACAGCCACTTTTTCTTCTTTCGCTGCATTCTTCACACCGAATTCTGTTCCTCTTATGAGCTCTGTTTTCCGGTTAGTGTTATTGTGTGGTGGTCCACAAGCTTCATTTCTCTCATTTCTGTTTCTAGATAATGCTCACTACATTTCAAAGCTTTGGAGCTAACTCTCTCAAAAAGAATGCATGTTTTGCTGTCCTTTGGTGTCATCTACTGCAAAGAGCTCACTCTCTTTCTTTACTGTTTTAGAACCTGCCACCTGTCACTATTCTTTAGCCTTACTTTCATATCATCAGTAATAATTTGAATTTCCAAGTAAGTCATGATTATTACACTGATACAGAACTCTTTTGCTTTCTATCCTCCAGTGACCTATGTTCCACCTTGCCTCACCTACTCCCTTTGGGAAACCCCTGAATTTTTCTCCTCCACTCTTTTGCAGCTCCCTCCTACTTTTTCAACTTGCTCCCAGAATTCTGACAGGTCCATTTCTGTATTTAATTATCTGTTCTTTTCACACTTGTCTGCCTCCACCCACCTCAACTCATTATTTCTCTAATTACTGGCATTAGGTTCCCTATCTTTCATTATGTCACTGATCTGCTGTCTTTCCATATCTCTGCTCATTCCTTGCTCCACTGTATTTACTTGCTGGAATCTCGGGCTTAATAAAATCAACTATTTCTATATATCCAAAAGTGACTGGAATGGATTGGGATGTAGACAAAACCATCAATGTGACCCCTTGGGACATTACATCTGCCACTGACTTAGGTCAACTACTTGTCACTAGCTCAATTCCTTTCCTCACTTCTATAACTTTCCATCTCTAAAGTGTACAGCATCTCTTTATGTTCTTAGTCCTGTCTAATGTTTTTGTTTAAGGAAATGGAGACTAAAGATAATAACATTGAAATTCTTTGAATAATAATGTTCTCTATGGGTTCACGATATGAACATTTAGTCCCCACTGGGTGGCTTTGTTCGAGGAGGTAATGGAATCGTTAGGAGGCAAAACCATTCAACCCTGGAGGTGGGCTTCTGAGGGTTTATAGGCTGGTCACACTTCTGCTTCTTATACATTCATCTTTCTCTCTCTGCTTCTTGTGTATTGATTAAAAACAAATTTGATCGGCCAATTTCTTGCTTCTGCTGTCATGCCATGCCTTCCCATTCAGGATGGATTCTATCCCTGTGGAAAAATTAAAAACAATCAACTTCTTCAGTAGCTTGCTTTTTGTGAAGGTATTTTATCACAACAACAGAACAATAATTCACACAAACATTCTACCACCACACAACTCTAAGCATGCCACTGTATGGAGTCATACAAAAATTCTTCATCCTATGAAGGTGAGTGGCTCTTACAGTTGCTCTACCAGAACATATCTGGGTCATCTAGGGACAGTTTCATTCGTTCTCAAGCAAGTAACAGCTTGAAATAAAAATGATATTTAATAACTTTGGTAAACAAGTCAGGATAATAAATATTCAATTCTTAATTTTTGTTCTGACTTTTAAGTGACTCAAGGCAGGTCATTGTCCTGTTGATGTGTAGCATTGCTTTCCACCTTGCTAGGTTCAGAGATAGTTCTCAAGTCAAGTCTTAATGAACCTGTCAAAGCCATCTGAGAATTCTGGGTACAGCAACTGTTTCTTTGAGTTTCATGATTTCCTGCATCTTGAAAATAGCACTGTCATTCTGTTTTTCTTCTAACTCATGGTCATGTTCCATAGTTTTTGACACTGCTTGAAGTGCAGTGGAATTATAACTGTCATGTGATGATGACTGCCTTACATTGCTGGATGAATGGAAAAATATAGACCAATTGAATCTGTTTTTCCAGATAAGTGTTAACTAATTGTTAGGTATGTAAAGCGTGAAAATTTAAAATATGAAGTACTCAGACCAGTTGGAGAGCCTAGAGACACAGAAGAGTGTTATTAAATTTGTGGCAAAAATATTAAAGATGAATATCTTGAATAGCACCATAGAAATTTCGTCCGATGGATGGAGATAGAGACAGAGACCCACAGCCACATCAGAGCAATGGACTGAGCTCCCAAGGTCAGTTGAAGAGCAGAAGGAGGGAGAAGATGAGCAAGGAAGTTAGGACCGTGAGAAGCTGGTCCACCCACTGAGACAGTGTGTCTGATCTAATGGGAGCTCACCATATCCAGCTGGACCGGGACTGAAGGAGCATGTGATCAAACCGGACTCTCTAAATGTGGCTGCCAATGGGGACGGACTGAGAAGCCATCGATAATAGCACTGGGACCTGTCTCTTCTGCATGTATTGGCTTTTTGGGACCCTAGTTTATTTAGATGCACACCTTCCTAGGCTGGGATGGAGGGGGGAGGGCTTTGGACTTCCCACAGGGCAGGGTACCCTGCCCCCTCTTAAGGATGGAGGGGGAGGGAAGAGGGTTAGTGGGGGAGTGGGAGGGGAATGGGAGAAGGGGAGGAAGTGTCAGTTTTTGAATGGAAGAATAAATAATAATAAAAAAACATTAAAGATAAGGATGTAGTCAGTATATAAGAGTGTTGCCATGCTTCTGCAAACACATGATCTGAATTCTTACAATGCTTCCACCATTTTCCCATCACTACCCAGTCGCTTTCCACAATTTAGGTTTTCTTCTTTGTTTCCGCGACGTTCCAAGTTTACCTGGGGTCATCTGTGTGTCCTTGAGTTTGTAACTACCGATTGTATCCTCGTACATTGTCAGTGAGTAAGTAACTGCAGACATCCAGAATCCATCTGCAGTCAAGAGTTTAATGAGGATGAAGACTCCATGCTTCCCTCCCTGATCTATGATAGACTGCCTGGGCCTAGTCTGTGTGAGCCCATTGTAGATAGCTCCAGCTGCAGTGAAATCATGGTTTCAATGACTGTGACGTGCCCTAGAAGACAGCATTTCATAGTCTTTCCTCTATCATCCAGATGTTATATTCTTTCTGTCCTCAATCCCATAGTGTTGGCTGAGCCTTAGTGGAACTCATAAAAATGTTCTGTTTGGGGCTCAGCACGTTTCAGAAAACTAACAACTTCTTAATATTAAAAACAATGCTTTTTATAGAATATTAAAAACAATGCTTTTTATAGAGATACTCTATAAAAAAGTATAGAGTATCTCTATAAAAAGTTTCAGAAGCTTGAAAAAGAAATCTAGAAAATAAATATGTGCAAGATAACGACACACTTCCCTTAATACATTTTATTACTTCTTTGAAAATCTCATATATTCCTCCAGTGTATTTTGGACAAATTCATCCCTTGCTCATCTTCCCAATTCCTGTCAAATTCTCTCACTACCTCCATATCCCTCCCCAATTATTATTCAGTGTTTTAAAACTAACAAATTTGTTCAACATGTGCTACCTGAATGTGGGCCATCCACTGTACTCTGGTTATTCTACTAGGGGCCATGCCCTTTAAGAAAACTGACTCTCTTTCCCTAAGAGGATTGTCACTTATACTTCAGTAGTAGGAATTCATGTGTTTCTCTTGCCTCCATCATGAAATGTTGCTGAGTGGACTTGGTATAGGCCTTGTTCAGGCAACCAAAAGTGTTTGAAACTTAAGAGAGCAGTGATTCTGGTGTGTCCAGAAGATACTTGTTTTGCTTCCTTGCTCCCTGTCCTCTGGCTCTTACAGTCTGTCCACCACACTTGGACAATGGTCCCTGAACCTTGCTTTTCTATAGTGTGATACAAATGTCCATTTGTGTCTGAGCACTCCATGAACATTTGTTCTTTGTACTTTGCCAGTGTGATTTTCTGGGTAAATGCTAAATGATGAACAACAACAACAACAACAACAAAAAAAAAAAAAACATCTCCAATTAGGTGTGAGAGCTGAACTCAACAAAATGCCTGACAAACACTTCTAAAGGATGCAAAGGTCATTAAAAACATGAAGGGTCCGAGAAACTTTCACAACCAAAACAGACTTCAGGAAAAATGACTATTAAACATTATCTGGAATTCTACCTGGAACCTTGGCATCCAGGAAAAAAATTAAATATGATCATTAGTTATAAGAATGTGTCAGACATCTTGAAGTTTGCATGCAAATGGATGGAAATAGAAAACGCTATCCTGAGTGAGGTAACCCAAACCCAGAAAGATGATTATGGTATGTACTCACTCATTAGTGGACCCTAGCTATAAAATAAAGGTCACCAAGCACTTAGCTCGCAAGCCCAGAGAAGCTGAATACCTAGGTGAACCCAAGGAAAGCATACACAG
>PVIU01031024.1:0-15387 GCA_004026605.1 Ondatra zibethicus
TTCTATCTACTCCGCCCACCTAAGGGCTGCCCTATCAAAAGGCCATGGCAGTTTTCTTTATTTAACCAATGAGGGCAATAACACAAATAGAAGACCCTCCTACACCATACTGCCCCTGAGAACAATGGAGTGTCTTAGGAGAGACAGCACATGGAATTCAAAATCATTTAAATCTTTCCTTTGCCTGGTTTTCTATTTTGAGATTCATTGACCTATAAGTGGTACACAAATCAAACAAATATTCAGTGTATGCATTTTAGTTCATTGAGGCACGTTCATGCACTTATGATAATGCTCATTTATTCACATGTAAATCACTTAGCAGGAGAGTTAATCCATTAATAGATGTTTAAGTATCCAATGCTGCATCCTTAGCTGACAGCTGTAAGGTTGTACAGAAGAACTCTGAAATGTGTTCATCTTTCATAACATATATTTAATCCCCTACTGACCAATGATCTCGCAATTGTCCTCTAGGCCCTGAGAACTGCCTCTTATTTTCTTCTTTCACAAACTGACTTTTGAGTGATGAATCCTAAAATATTTCTCAATATTTGATTGACTAGTTCCTCTTGGCATGTATTCATACATGTTACTAGGAAATGTAGGCAGGACTTCCTTTTACTCAATGGAATAATATTATTGTGTATTGTATTGTACAGCACATCTTTTATACATTTGTCTATCACAGACATTAGGCTGAAAATGTTGTTATGCTCTTGTGACCAATATTTTAATAAAGAGTGGGTAATATACTTGACTTCAATACCTAATTTTGATCTCTATGGATATATCCCTGAAAATGGAACTAGTGGATCATAGGATAGTTCTGATTTTTAGAAGGTTCTCTGTAGTCTTTCATGTTTTTCCCACCTTTTTGCCTATGTTTTTATACATAAATATACTTTTAGATATGAGGCAATATTCTGTTGATTTAACTTGCTGTAATGAGCAAACTTTCATGTGTGTTTGTGTGTGTGTGAGAGAGAGAGAGTGTGTGTGTGTGTGTGTGTGTGCATATGTATGTGTGTGTGAGTGAGTGTATTCGTGTGTGTATTCATGTGTGTGTGTGTGTGTTTTGGCCATCTACATCTTCTATGGACAGACTCTGATGTTCTACGTCTGTTTTCATCAGATTATTTGTGTTATTTTAGAACTGTTGAGTTGTAAGTTATTTTCTTGTCTTGGATATTAAGCCTTTGTCAGATACATGGTTACATAGTTAACAAATGTTTTCAATAATTGTGGTTTAGGTTTCAGTTTTGATGGTAAGGTCTAGAGTGTTGATCAAAAGTCTTTTTTTAAGGCCCTTTTATCTGTTCTCTATATAGTGTCTTTTTCCCCTCTGCCTTCCACAAGCATAGCCAGCAGATCTTGGCAGACAGAACACCTACAATTATCTTGCTACATGATTTCACAGCCTTCAATACTCTAAGGGATTTATTTTATAAATCACCCAGCCCCAGCTATTAGCACAAATGAGCAAATTCCCTATGACTATTTGATAGTTTTCTTCCTATTTCACTAACAAATATTTTTAGGATGTTGATGGAATTATGGATTGCTTCAGATAGTGTGGTAATATTGTGAATTGTCTCCTATGATTCCTTTATTTTTCTTTTTATTATATATTTATTGCTTAAACAATTCTTAAATTCAAATAAATTTTGATCATATTCTTCCCCTTCCTAAAATCCTTCCAGATTCTTTCTTTATCCATACACACTAAACTTTAAGTTCTTTCTCAAAAAGCAAACAAAAACCCAATGCAACAATGGGATGAAGAAAGCAAATATCACATTATCCAAATGAAAATAAAATAATAACCAAAGAAAGCACAGAAAACAAACAAACAAACAGTGTAGAGTCCATTCTTTGTTGGTCAACTATTCCTGAACATGAGACCTGCCCTGGAGTTGCTGATATACCCAGTTATATCCCTTTGGAGAAAACCCATTTTCACGATTCTAACAATTATAAGCCACAAGTAAGTTGTTAAACTTTGCTCTAGAGACTATGTTTTAATTCATTATTCATTCAGTTATTTATCTTTTAAATATAACAAAATAAAATATAATACTGTAAATGATATAGTGTTAAATCAAAGTTTGACACGACAAACTACCAGAAGGAAAAGAGCCCAAGAAAAGCCCGGAATAAGACTCATGACCCATTTATCCACAGTCAAAAATTCCATAAAAACGTGAAGGTGGAAACCAAACACAGAAGATCCGATGCAGACCTGTGCAGGCCCTTTGCATGTTTCTCAGTCTCTGTGAGTTCATATGATCTTGGTTCATATTTAGAGTTTTTTGCTTTCTTCTCATCCTCTATCTTCTCAGGCTCCTCTGGCTCTTACACTCTTTCTGCCTCCTCTTCCACAATGTTTCCCGAGCTCACTGAGGACTTGGATTTAAAGGAGATATCCCATTCAGGGCAGAGTGTTCCAGGGTCTCTCACTTTCTGTATAATGTCTGGCTGTGGCTCTACATAATTGCTCCCATCTGCTACAGGGAGAAGCTTCTCTGATGAAGGCTGAACAAGACAGTAGTGATGTATGAGTATAGCAGACTAGCATTAGGAGGCATTTTATCCCTATGTTTTTGTTGTTATTGTTGTTGTTTTTGTTTTGTTGTTTAACTTGACAAATTGTTTGTTTTTATCCTGTTTCCCTGAGCTATCTGGTCTCACGTTCTTGGCTACCCAAGCAGTGCTGTGTGTGGGAACGGGCCTTAAGTCAGGTAAGATATTAGTTGTTTACTCCCACAGCTTTTTCCATTAGCCTAGCTTAACTTGCAGGCACTCCACCATTGTTGATACATAGTTTGTGGCTGGCTTGTTATTTGTGTTTCTCTTTTGATAATATGCAGAGTGCCTCCTGTATCAAAGAAGTTGGGATGTAGGGATGAAAGCTCTGTGTAAGCACCAGTTCCACATCTGCATCCTCTGTTCAATGAGGGGTCTGCTCAACAATGAGTGCTTGCTGTCAGTGTGTAGAGATCAACCTACAGTCTTCGCTACAGCCTAGGTTGTTTGGGGTTTTATCACCATTTTATACTTTTCATTACCTTACCATAAACCTTTTAAGTTAAGTAATTTGAAATCAGAGGTAAAAGTTGACATCCGGGATTTTCTTGTATTAACTTTTATGTAGTGGATTTCAACTGGCCACCAATGGGTAGTGCACAAAGGCAGAGTGCTCTTGCCTTAGAGCCTCTGTGGAAAGGGGGTCCTTGACAGCAGCACAAACAGTGATTCAATCAGTAAATATCATCTTTCTCAAAAGCAAAACTTGTAAATTACTTTCATCATATTGGTTGGTCCTGTGTTTTTGACTAATCATCCAGAATAGTGGCTTCATACCATATTGTTATTTCTTCAAAACATAGAAGAGAATTTCACACAAATTAAATATATGTTAAAAATAAAATTAAGTTGCTTTAAATCTAATACGAGGAATGAAAATTCAGAATATTTTTCTTATTTATATTGCAATAGTACTCATACACATTTCCCTAGTACAAAGATAAAATACGAACTGCTGTATCCTAATACAATGTCATGAGAATTGAAGTACTGACTATGATTTTGTCTTTCTCAAGTAAAACTACAAACATTTTGATTAAAGTGAGAAGTTAAAAAAACACACTTAGTATTAAATATTTAGTCAACTTATTTTAAAAACTTTATTTGAGATGCAAGTCTATTTAAAAAGTAAACCCTTTAAATATCTAATAAGATATATTTCCTTGTCAGCAAATTTAAAAAGCAATCTGTATCTTAGCTGACACCACTCATTTTGTTCCAATTAAAATGAAATATAAATCCACAAAAGCAATTTTGGTAATTGCATGAGCAAAATAAATTCTGACAAAATGAAAAGTTCAATAGTGTTTGCCTTAAACCTTGCTGCTCTGCAAACCTTGCTGTAAGATATCATGAAAGTCATCATGACCCGACACAAGACAAGAGAAAGCCCCACCACAATTAACTCTAAAGCACTGTTTATCAAAACGGGTTTGCATTCCTATAAATTCATTTCCTATGGTGATTTTAACTCAAGATGACCATCAAAAGCAAGGAAAAAAAGATTAAGTCACTGTATTTAAATGGTTAGAATATTGCTTCCATCCCTTAGATTTTCTCTTAGAACTTTCTATCACACATCTCACATGTCCAGAAGTCCAGGCTTCAGAGTGTTTCCAATCATCATACCATCGCCTACACAGCAGTGACAAAAAAGTTCTTGGAGATGTTTGACCTTCAAGAAGAACGTCATTGTGACTCATTTCCCATTCAAATGAATTAGAACATATGTGCAATGTGAATTAATATATATGATATTTTAAACAATATTTTCATTTTGTAAGAAAAACAATAGAGATTGCATTATGCATTTCAGGATTTTTGATACCAATAACTAAATATTTCCAATCACCCATATATTAATGTCTACATATCTTGGCTTTAGACATACATTTGATATTTTTTTAAATGTTATTCATAATAAAAGTCAGTAATTAATAGTTTTAAATATGGGTATAGGAAAAAGAAATAATAAAAATGATGAAAAAGAATTCATTCTTTCTGTGCTATTCAGAGTTGTTCTCCAGCATATTAACATATATTATTTTATAAAGCCAAAACAATCCTATGATATATTCTATTTTTACAAGAGATACCATATTTACTTCTGAGGATGGTAAGAAAATGAACAATTTCTCAGAAAACTCACACACAAACTTAAACCAAAATTATCTTTCTGCTTTATCATTTTGACAAGTATTCATTTTCTGGTTGTTTTGTCAGATATATAAAAGTATATCACCTTTGCACTAAAATTAAAGAGAAATTTCTTTCCTGCCTGGTCCTGCAGCCATTCAGTCCCAACAAAAAACACAGAAGCTTATATTAATTATAAACTGGTTGGCTTACTAGCTAGGGCTGATTATTAATTAGCTTTTACACCTTAAATTAACCCATCATTCTTATCTAAATTTGGCCATGTGGCTACCTTAATCACTGAAGCATTCTTATCTTGCTTTCTCTGCACCTGGCTAGTGACTGCAGACTGAACTTTTCCTATACCTAGAATTCTCCTAGTGTGGTCGTCCCACCTATACTTCCGGCCTAGCTACTGGCCAACCAGCATTTTATTAAGTCAATACAAGTGAAAAATTTTTGTAAGGTAGAAGAGCATCTTCCCACAACATTAAAGACAAAAATACAGAGCATATGAATGATGCTTGGCATATACTAAATACTCTATACATGCATTTTTTTCTCCATTGCCACAGCATAAAACTACAGAATACAGAATAAATTTGAATTCACAACCATTATACATTATTTTATAAGCTTAATCATCCTAAATCTGTGTCTATATGCATATCCATTCCTATATGGACATGATATGTTTCTACATCTCATTATTTATATAAATGTATCCACTGTATAGAAGAAAATACATACTAATTATTTACTTATTTTAATTAATTTAATTATTTAAAATGTATTTACAATTTAGAGACAATTGGAAATATTTGGCAAAGAATTCCTTTGACAACCTAAGGTGTATCCATCATGATTTTGTTAAACAAAAATAGAACATGTTGTTTTGGAAATTAAATATATAGAATTACTTGTTTTACAGTAATTAATATTAATAATCAGTCTTCCAAATTAAACATTATTTACAATGATTTAATTATAAAACATGAAGCATCCATGGATCAATGACACCTCTTTTGAGATTTTGGAAGAAAGCAATTCTTATACCAAGCAACAATGTGAAATTAATTTTTGATAAAGCATTTAATAAGTATTTTAATAAGGATAAGCATCTGAAAATGAAGCAAATACAGTGTATGTGTTAAGCAATGACTTAAATCTTTAAAAATTCAAATAAATCACCCATCAATAGAATTTTTTTTAGCCAATGTTCTCAATTTATGCCCACCGATTTTCCAGTGATCTATTATTTTATCTTAGAATATAGTCTGTCATAAGTCACACGAGATATGATTTCAATCATGTTTTTAGTTTCTCGGCCTAAACACTATGGAAATTGCATTTCTGATCCTCTGTAGGAACTAAGATCGTATGATAACAGTGACAAAGTTATCTGAGAAAAACAGATACCAATATATTGTATTTGTCTCAGTAGAAATGAGAACATATTAAAAATAATCTCTGGACAAAGAAATGAAATAGAGGATTCAGCGATTATTCATTGAATTATGGTATCCTTAATGGGAAATTCAGATTTCTCAGACAAAGCAAAACCTAATGTGAGTTATAAGATAAAGTGAATGGGCCAAAAGGTAGACTTAGACTTCATAAAGTACCAATGAGCTTTATAATGAGAATACAAAGTGATTCAAATAATATCAAATAAGTATTTTGTCAAACAAGTATTTAAATAAAGTCAAATAAGACTTAAGTATTTTGAGGGAGGTATAAAAAATATCAAGAGAGTGTTTCTATACTGTTACTGGTATGCATATGATCTCTGGACAGATGGCATGATCTTGAATAAACAATTGGTGTGCTCTTCTCTGGGCAAGAACTTTTATCAGTCTCTTCAGCTTCGTTCAGTTGTTTATAGCTCTTTGTCTAGGGTCATAGCCCCATGAGCTATTACTCCTTCCATCTTACCATGTTATTCTTTGTCTTAATTTTTCTGGTTCCATTTATATATATATATATACATATACATACATAATACATATGTAAATATAATGACTAGTTAAAAATAAGGTCAGCAATTGTAAAAAAAAAAAGCAAGCAGGGTGTAGGGGAAGCACTGGGGGATAAAGGAGGAAGGGGAGATGATGTAATCATTTCATAATCTTTAAAAGCTAAAACATTATTACAAAATTGACATTTGATAGTGTAGGTCTATAATAAGATTTCTGATCTCATTAAAATGAGCTATTCATTAAAAATAGGAAACACTCCAAGTCACACAATAGCCATCCACATTCAAGGGCCTAGTTTGGTCCTACATAGGTTCACCAGCTGTCAATGCAGAGTAAGTGAGCTTCTACTAGCTTGGGACAGCAGTTTCTGTGGGTTTCCCCATCAGGATCCTGATCCCTTTAAGTTGTATGGCTTGTGCAGTTTCTGGAGCCACTGGCTGTGGAACCAGTATTTATCCCTAATGCAGGAACTCGGTCTTTTTGGAGCTCATTTCCTATGTAGAGATAACTTGCTCAGCCTACATACAGGGAAGAGGGACTTGGTTCTGCCTCAAGAGATGTAACAGACTCTATTGACTCCCCAAGGAAGGCCTCACCCTCCCTGTGGAGTGGATGGGGAGTGGGGTGGGGAGATTGGGAGGAGGCAAGGGACCTGGGATTACTATGTAAAATAAAAAGATTGTTTTAAAAAATAAAATAATGGCTGGGCAATGGTGGCGCACACCTTTAATCCCAGCACTCAGGAGGCAGAGGCAGGCATAACTCTATGAGTTCAAGGACAGCCTGGTCCACAAGAACTTGTTCCAATACTGGCTCCAAATCTTCAGAGAAACCCTGATTCAAAAAACCAAAATAGATAAATAAATAAATAAATAAATAAATAAATAAATAAATAAATAAGAAACAGAGTGTGTTTATTTCTCCTCCCTAATTGTCCCTATCACGCCGTCTGCACTGTTCACACAGCAACGCAAAGGAAAAGACCACGTGGTATGAGGGACATTTTCTAAGAAAGTTCTTTTTTGCTTTGGCTCAGTGGAACGTTTTCTAGTCAGATTTTCAGCCAGTGTTGCGGCACTAATGACAACACGTCGAGCTCTCTGGTCTCCTTCACCTTTCAATTTTAATGAATCATACACTTATTTCTATGTAAGACATTGCTAATAGTTTTATTGACAAATTGCTGCTATAAAGGGAACAACAGACCTTGGAGAGTAAAGTATCAAATTAAAAATGGGTCTGATTTTATAGCTTTTGTTACCAAAGAAATAAAAATCAAATAATATGTTAAATTAGTTGTTTTTTAAATTAAAGAAGGTCATTTCTTATTGAAAGAATATGAGAAAATGCTTTCTTAGCGGGTGGACAGATGGGTCAGGAGTTAAGTGCACTCGCTGCTCTTGCAAAGGTACCAGGCTCAGTTTGCAGTAGCTACCACAGTACTGTCCACAACTGCAGCTCTGGGGTAGCCAGTGTCTTATTCTGGCCACCGTGTACCTGTATACATGTGTGTATGTGTGTGTGCACACATGCATGTATGTGTGCATGTGTATGTATGTACATACTTCAACATAAATATAAAATTATAAAATAAAATACTTTTTTATAAAGATGTGTCCCTAGAAGGAACCTGAGGAAACAGTTACAAGAAGTAGGTGCCCTATGATTCCAGATGACTAATTGGTTAGAGTTTTAAAAAAGAGCATAAAATGTTGTATGTTTACTTGAAGTATGTTATGTGTAAGGTAAAATTTCAGTGCATCACATTAGCTAATAAACTACTAAAACTATCCATTTGCAAAGGAAGCAATTGACTGATTTTTATATGACAGCAACAAGTCATTCAGAGATTACAAACTATTAAGTTTCAATAAAACGATTCAATCTCAGTAACTATATTGATCAATACTTGTGTTGTTGCTTCTTTTAAAAAATTTCTAAGTGAATAGCTCCTTAATTTCTACAAATAGCCATATGTGATCCATGAAATTTATAGGTGGTTTTATTAACCTTCATTGAATGGTGAAACTCATATTGGAAAAGCTTCTCTACTGTACAGTGTGAGTTTATGTTGTCTGTCTTTCTGTACTGGGATCTTTGGAAGCAAATCAGGGAGAGTAATGCACAGCCCAGAAGGGAGGAAATATAAAACATATTTGTATTTAAAAAAATAAATCTTCTAAATCTGGTCATTTGTCTGACTTGAAATTTCAATATGAAACTCTGTAAACCCTAAAAATTTTCTGTGCGAGGAACAAGTTATGGAAGGAAGAACTAAATCTATGTCATTTGTAGCCAGTAAAAGCAAGGGAAGAGAACATGGCGTCCATCTATATCTGATTCTCTGAAAATCCACAGTTCTTTGAGGTTGTCTCTCCTCTCACAGTCATTGCCAGTAGGCAATCTTTCTGAGTGATACAAAGCAGTCACCGTGGCTTCTCCTTTATGTTGAAATCCAGCTGCTGTATATGGCTTACATAAGAACTGAGTAAATGGCATTTTGTTAAAGGGTGAGCAAGCTTTATTCATAAAGGGCCCAACAATCTGGCAAGGGAATGCAGTGAAAGACACTAGATCATCATTAGGATGATTGAGAACATTTAATACAGTTCCTCATGTTGGGGTGACCCCCCCACCACATAATTATTTCATTGCTATTTCACAACTGTAATTTTACTTCCATTATGGATCATAATGTAAATCTGATATATAGGATATCTGATATGCAACCTCTGTGACATGGTCACTTGACCCACACTAGGAACGCGACCTATGTCGAGAACCTGTCAATTAGAAAGTTGTTAACTTTCCATGTGTTGTTAACACACACTTCTTGTTTTCTAGCAGGTAATGCGTTAGGATGTTAGATGAAACAAAATCTAGAGTGTTTTCTCACCTATGCTTGGTTTAGAGTTACTGTATTGGAATATTTTAATTAAAAATTCATGCAATATATGATGATCATAGCTTCTACTCCTCCATTTCCTCCAAGATCCTCCCCATCTTCCTATCCATTCAAAGCTACACCTTCTTTCTCTTTCCTGTCTCTCTTTAGAAAGCAAACAAGCAATAAAAAGCAAACAAATCAGAAAAATAAACACAGAAAAGAAGAGAAAGATAATACATACAAACACAATAAGTAATAAAAATAAAAAATACCCACAAAATCTGAAACCATAATATAAAAGCAAAGAAACAGTAAGACAAAAATTTCTCAAACAAAGCAATATGTAACAAGCCCAAAGCAAATGAAACAAACAAAAAAATCTTAGCAAAAGTTGCATTATTTTTTTGTTGGCCATCCAATGGTGATCATGTAACCTACCTTTATGTGTGCTCTATATACTTAGTAAGACTCCATTGCAGAAAAGTGATATTTTTCCTTTGAGAATGGTTGCAATTAGATATAGTTTTTCTGGGTTTTTTTTTTTTTGGCTTTTGTTTGTTTGTTTTTTTGTTGTTGTTGTTGTTGTTGTTAGGGATGGAAGCTCATGTCCATTTCTGTCTTAGGATTTCTATTGCTGTGAAAAAACACCATGACCATGGCAGCTTTTATAAAGAAAACATTTAACTGGGGTGGCTCACTTACCATTCAGATGCTCAGTCCATTATCATCTTCGTGGAAAGCATGGCGATATGCAGGCAGATATGGTGCTGGCAAAGTAACTGAAAGTCCTACGTCTTGCAGTTAATATGAAGTCAACTGAGACAGTGGGTGGTATGAAGAGCATGTGAAACCACAAAACCTGCCCCTGCAGTGACGCACTTCCTCCCCCAAGGCTATACCCATTCCAACAAAGTCACACCTCCTATTAGTGCTACATGTGCCAGGAAAGTGTTTTGCTGTTTTAATTTAATTTGAGCCACATGCATTTCATTGTCACCAGCACTTCATCTCTCTCTTTCTTCCATTATATGTCAAAAACAGGCCACATTGACATCCTGAAACCTTTAGAAAAATGTTTAAATATCCACTAACACAGTGACCTCCCAAGAGAAAAGCAGAATATAAAATATTTAGAGATTGAACTTCGTTGTCTAAGCCAGAGGTCAGAAAAGTATCCACATGTCAAATCTGGCTCGACCTCTTCCATGCACAGCTCACGGCATAGCATTCTATGCCGTGACAGTACACACATTGGAAAATGTTCAGTGTTTTGTATGAGTGTGTGATGCTAAAAAATATGTAGTATTCAAATGTCATTGTCCATGAAAGAAATTTTCTTAGAAAATAGCCATGCTCACACATCTGTTTCCCATGGCTACTTTATGATCCAAGGGCAGGTTTCTGATCTGCAATAAAGAGTATATGGCCTGTTAACCCTAAACATCCATTCTTTGCCCTTTGTAGAAAATGTTTTTAAACCCCTGAGGTAAGAGTTTTACATTCACTCATTATTTTAGCTACACTGATTATTTTCTCCTTCCTAAGGCTTTCATCACAACCATGTACTTGACTAGTTCTTGAGCTCTCTTCTGTCTGTGTGTTCAGGCAGGGTCTTGATAAAATGCTTGTCTTTGGGTATGTAGAAAGGGCAGCCAAAGGGTCAGCTGGTTACTGAAGTGAAAGAACTTTGAAAGTACAGAGTAGGAATTAAGAAACACATTCTATTTTCTGATGTCCCCAGAGATGGTAACCAGTTGAAGACTTATAAAAGATGTGTCGGTTATTGACTGCCATTGTCCCAGTTGAGACAGAGGAAACTAACACTGCATACATATGTCATGGTTATGTCTCATCAAGTGATAAATTAAAAAGCCTACAGTCAAACCCAGGAAGGCTAGTTTTAGGCTAAGCAGAAAACTGAAAACCATGATTTGCTAGTTGCATGAGCTGATAGAACAGGAGGACTGCCCTCTGATATATACCATTATGGTCTGTATGCACAGATGGAATAATTAACTGCAAGCTCTGTAGGGTTGAAAGGAAAGAAGAAATGTCTAAGAAAGGAAGATGACTAAAAGACACACAAAATACCCTTCCAGGGCTTTCCTCGGGATTCTAGGTGCATTGCCATTTTCTTCACTGTTATCATCAACTTTGATTTAAAGGCAAACTTAAATAAGGAGAAATCAGGCACTGGAGAACAGAAAGGAAGACAAAGAAGACAAAATGAAAAACAAGAGTGGCAAAGGAGGTCAGAAATGTGCACTTACAAGACACAGGTAAACATTAATGATGGTTCACACTAACAGCTGAGACACTGACTATTTTCATTTAGAGAAGAGAGAAAATTTTTCTCTTTTGGGGGGGTGGGTTGAGACAGGGTTTCACTCTTTAGCCATAACTGCCCTGGAACTAGCTCTATAGACCAGGATGACCTTGAACTCACAGAGATTCACTTGCCTCTGCCTCCAGAGTGTTGGGATTCAAGGAGTGCGCCACCACTGCCTAGCCAGGTGGAACATTTTCAAAGAAGTTGAGACTGAAGTGCATTGAAATTTGAGCAAATGCCTGCTAAGTAAACAAATTAGGAAGAATAACCAAGGAGAAGTAGCTAATTTAATTCCCCAAATGCATAGAGTAAGATGGTTAAAATTTATGTATAGATGAGATGTTCTCATCACACTGCCAGTGATCAGACATTGGCAGCTAGGATGCCTATGAAGGATCAATGCCAGGATGGATAGATTAAGATTCTGTAACATTTCTTAAGGCAATAAATCAATTTTGACAGAGGAGTGGTACTATGAAAAATTTTCCAAATAATCATTTGTATACCAAAAGGATCACATATCTCAGAATGGGGCTTCCATAATAAAATATTTCAGTTCACAGACTGCCCTGATATCCTTAAGAATGAGAAGAAAACCTTTTAAATGGTTTAACATTGGAAAGAGGGTGGGGTTCTCTATCATCACAGAGAATTACAGTTTGTGTTTGGTGTTACATTGTTTTTCCTTGGGAGAACTTGGAAAAACACCCAGACACTCTTGAAGAAATGTCAGTCACATAATAGTTAATGCCTGTATTCACCTGGAAAAAAACCTAGGTGACAAACCTCTGTACAATATCTGTGAGGGAGTTCCTAGATGAACCATTTTTTTTTGAGACGGTTTCCTTGTGTAACATCCCTGACTGTCCTGGAACTAGTTCTTGTAGGCCAGGCTGGCCTTGAACTCACATAGATCCACCTGTCTCTGCCTCCTGAGTGCTTGGAATAAAGGTGTGCGCCACAACCAGGGAAGACCAATTCTTAATGTCAGTGGCTCCATTCTATGGAACAGGATCCTGAAGCAAGTCTTCCTCTCTGTTTGCTTCTTCATTGTGAATGCAATGTGACCAGCTGTTGAAGCTCCTCCATGTCCGTCCCCCAATAATGGATGCAAACTTAAACTATAAGTCAGAAAAACAAAATCAAAACAAAAATCTCCCCTTTCATAAATTGTTTTTATCGACTATTTTGTCACAAAATAAGAAAAGCAAGTGGTATAGGCTGTGGAGGAATGGATCCCTGACAGTAAAGACAGACCTAGGTAAACAAGTTGAAACTACACCAGTTTTTGGAAGCTGAGATATATCAACGACAGCAGAGAAGTCAAGAATATGTCAGCTTGAAATACACAAGCCTTAAATAATCAATATTTCATAAGAAGTTGCAAAATTTTCAAATCAAATGAAGATGTCTGGAAAAGTACATATCCTTTGGAAATCTTTGCTTTCAAAATGCATCTTATTTACCTTTAAATTTTCTCTGTTTGATAAATGCTGGGCTGAGAGACTACCTAGTGCCACAGATTGTAGACAATTACAGAATAGGTTGAAAATAATTAAACTAAGATGTCACTGGATCCAGGATGGATGTTGTTTTAGAGCACTTCATTTAGTTAGAGGATGCTCAGTTCTTCCATGCACCTTCTTCTTAGCTGCACGGAATAACAGTGGCGGTCTTCCCAATGTGATGACTGTGGATGGATAGATTTAGGTGTGAGCACATCATAGGAACAGCCCAATGGAAATTCTTTTAAAACAATATACCTCCCATTAAGATTTATTTCACAGACTCCAAACCATTATGAAGAAAAATGAATACATGTGTAAATAAAATAGAATATGGAACTGAATCTGATCAGCTTTAGAAGCAATCATGTGATTTATACTTCGTGGAAGGTAGGAGATTTGTCATCCATGAATTCCGCTGCTTGTGATATGTAGCGTGTACCATGCTTCATGTCAGGACCTGAAAATAATTACTGCATATCACATTAGCTATCATCCTAAGACTAACGGTAATGTGTCCAAGGTGTCACAGAGTGAACGAGCTTTCTGGAATTCTCATGTAATGGTATTGCTCATATAAACAACATGATAAAAAGGTAACAGTTAGGTAAATTATTACATTCCTCAGTTGCTGGCTCAGGACTGAATAGGCTTGAAAACACACATTCCTGAAAACCTAAAAGGAGTTTCGTTTTGCTACATCTATTTTTTGTATATTCAACAGCTTTTTATTGTAGTAAAATTCACAGATGTAGAATTCAATGTTTTAAGGTCTGCAGTTGAATTATAGGGTGATTTTGAAGAAATTTGAATTGTCTGTTTCCAGTTTTCTTCACTCCAAAAGGGAATCCTCACCCATTACCTTGTTCTCACCCTGCTTGCCCCTCTCCTAGCACTTACCAATCTGAACTAATCTCCCTTTGTGTCTAAGGGCCTGCATATTCTAGATGTTTCAGACGCAACAGATTTGAGAAGATTTGAGCTATTCTTCCTAGCTTCTTTAACTTGTGATCCTGTTTTCAAAGCTAGCCTCCATTTTTATACATACTTTTTATGCTTGGGAAATATTTCACTGAGTGAATGGATATTTGGATAAGTCCCACATTTCAGTCACTGTGTAAGATGATGCCATGAAGATTTTTTTGCTAATTTATTTAATTTCTGTTAATTTCATATGTGTATAATATATATCTTGATTGTATTCCTAATTTTCTGAGAAATTGCCACACTGACATCCAAAGGGGTTGCACCAGCTTGCATTCCCACCAGCAATGCAGAACTCAAAAAATTCAGTAGCCCTCCTGTCCACAGATAAATCAACACCCTTCACAATAGCCACAAATGGCATAAAATATTTTGGAGTAATACTAACCAAACAGGTGGAAGACTTATATGACAAGAACTTTAAATCTTTGAAGAAAGAAATTGAAGAAGACACCAGAAAATGGAAAGACCTCCCACGCTCTTGGGTAGGCAGAATTAATATAGTAAAAATGACAATCCTACTGAAAGCAATCTACAGATTCAACTCAATGCCCATCAAAATCCCAACAACATTCTTCAAAGACTTTGAAAGAATGGTACTCAACTTCATTTGGAAAAACAAAAAAACCTAAGATAGCCAAAACAATACTGGGCAACAAAAGAACTTCTGGAGGCATCACAATCCCTGACTTCAAACTTTACTACAGAGCTACAATACTGAAAACAAGCTGGTACTGGCATAAGAACAGACAAGAGGACCAATGGAATTGAATAGAAGACCTGGATATCAATCCACACATCTTCGAACACCTGATATTTGATAAAGAAGCAAAAAAAATATCAAATGGAAAAAAGAAAGCATATTCAACAAGTGGTGCTGGCATAACTGGATATCAACATGTAGACAAATGAAAGTAGACCCCTATCTATCACCATGTACAAAACTCAAGTCCAAATGGATCAAAGACCTCAACATAAAGC
>PVIU01031025.1:0-15368 GCA_004026605.1 Ondatra zibethicus
ATCAAATAGTTGAAAACACTTGAAGATTCCCTTCAGGACAATGGCTCACATTTCAGTGTCTTTTAACTAACTGAATTGTTCTCATCTTTGGCCTTCATTTTATCCGCAGCAACAGTGAGGCCCACATAGGGATGAAGCCACTGCCACCCACACTGCAGTAACAAGAATTTAATCCCTGTGGCTGGGGAGATGACCCAGTGGTTAAGAACGCTGGCTGCTCTTGCAGAGGACATGGGTCCAGTTTCCAGCACACTCATGGCAGCTCACAGCCATCCATAACTCCCATTCCAGAGATCCAATGCCTCTTGTGGACTCTGCAGGCACCAGGTATGTACTTTACACACAAACATACATGCAGGCAAGATACCCATACAGTTAAAATAAAATTACAATAATTTTAAGATCATGAAAGCAGAAAGCATCTTAGCTCAAGCTTGGGGCAGAGCTACTGTAGGACAATGGTCTTGTACCCTGTAAAGATTCATCACTTTTATTGGTTTAATAAAACGCTGATTGGCCAGTAGCCAGGCAGGAAGTATAGGCGGGGTGACTAGAACAGGAGAATTCTGGGAAGAGGAAAGGTTCAGTCTGCAGTTGTCATCCAGAGGCAGAGAAAGCAAGATGAGAACACCTCACTGATAAAAGGTACCAAGCCATGTGGATAACAGACAAGAATTATGGGTTAATATGTAAGAGTTAGTTAATAAGAAGCCTGAGCTAATAGGCCAGCCAGTTTATATATGTTTATGTATGTTTCTTTGGGACTGAACGGCTGCAGGACTGGGTGGGATAGAAACCTCTGTCAACACAGAGCCATATCAGCACCCCTACATGGTGGTCTTAACTTATCAAAAGGTCCTCAGCTTTTTGGGGGGCAACCATATATTTATTGTGTTTGGGAGGCAGAGTAAGGGGAAAACCACAGCAGGAAGAAGATTGGGTACAGTCTATAATTCCTGGTGAAGAGCAGGAAGGTCTCTATTGTACCCCATCACAGAATGAGAGAGGGGATTCAATAGATCATTCCCTTTGTTTCTCCTCATAGCTTCTTAAAGCTATCATTAGGTTATCTTCAGGACAAACATTCTTCAAACACACCTTCTGTTGACACCCTCATATGACAATCTTTAATATTTGCTATATCTCTAAATCTACCATTCTAATTCATTCTTTGTATCATCTGCTTAACATTAAGATTATGATAATTTATTCAAATACGTTCTAATTGGTAGATAGTCAACGTGACCCCATGTTTATGACTCTCTGACTAAAATGGTGGGGATATTTTTATCAGGTTTCTTTTCAAGGGGTGGGAGTGATTCAGATCCCTCTGTAATAGATGAACATCATCCTTTTCTTTAGCCTTTTGGCCAATTAACATAGTTGTGCTTTTTAATGATTGTGAGTGTGTTCGGGGGAAATGGAGTTCCATCTTCTTTTTTATTTACATCTCCTTGGTCCCTAGAAAAGAAGGGCATACTTTGAATCACTTACATTGTCTGTTCAGATGATTTCATCTGTGTACTGACTACTCTCCTTGAGTTATTTCTAATTCTGGATGGGTCTTTGAGAGGGGTCTCACTAGACAGCCCAGCTAACCTGGGAACGCTTCACGAATTTGTGTCATCCTTGAGCAGGGGCCGTACTAATCTCTGTATCATTATGATTTTAGTATATGTGATACCAAAGTGAGCACAATTTTAACTTTTTGTAAAGATAGATTTATCTAAATTTTTCTATAGAATATATTAATAGTTCTGTGCCTTTATAGTTATTAATATCTAGACCTTTAATCCATCTATAATCTAATTTTATATATGATATAAAATAACAGGTTGGGGCTGGGATTATAGCTCATAAATCAGTATTTGCCTAGTATGAATGAGCCCTAGGCTCCATCCTGAACACGATTTTTTTTAATTTAAAGTCAATGTCCATGCGGTGATCTGAATGAGCAATGTCCCCCATAGACTCCTGTGTTTGAACTCCTGGTCCTCAGTTGGTTGCAATCTTTGGGGAGGTTATGGAGCCTTTAGGAGGTGCAGCCTTGATGAAGGAAGTAGATTACATCACTAGGGTGGCCTTGGGGAGTTACAGTGTTACCTCACTTCCTATCTGTCCTACTCAGAGTTTCTATTGCTGCGATGAAACACCACAACCAAAAGGCACATACACACACACACGTGTGTGCACACATGCACACACACACACACACACAAACATTGAACTGGTAGAGAGATAAGCAAAGCCCCATAGAACAGTGACATGTAAATTTATGAAGCATTCTGTAAATTTAAAAAAAAATGATCATGTTGACTTAAAGCATCATTGATGAGCACTGGCGTTTGCCAGTTTCTGTCTCCTTTTTTTATAGCCTGCACTGTACCATGCAGGGCATCCAGCTTACCTTTGATCCTGGAGGGGGAGCCAAACCAAGGAATGAATAGATAATATTTTCTTCTTTTGCAGAGAAGAAAGAGTCAAAATCCTGGAAGCAAAGAAATAGAATACTTAAAACCATCATACACTTAGGGGCTGGTATATGTTCTGAGCCCAGTCCCCTTATCAGTTATCAAGCATGAAACGTCCTCTCTACTTGTTTTGTCAACTGATAACTAACCCATAAAGCTATAAAATAAAGCCATTAATGTTACATTTGGTTTTATGCATTGCCACACACACACACACACACCCACACACGTGCCATATGCATACAGAGAAACACAGAAAACAGAGTAAAGATGGCAGAAGGGGGTGATTAGGGACAGGTGCACAGTGCCTGTAATGACAATATGTAGAGAAGCCTTTTTCCCACCACTGGTCTTGCATTCTGTCCTTCCCCACTTCCCTGAATACCAGGGGCATTCACATCTGTATTAATAAAGATGCCAATGATCAAGTCATCTTTGGTTGTGCCCAAACCTAGGCTGTCTCGGTCCTCAGGCAGTCACCACAGCCCGATTCAACTTCTCATGGGCATACATGTCTGCTACTTCCAGCAGGAACTGCCCCTTGGGTGGGCAACCTGGCCTGGACTGTGCCTGACTTTCCATCTGGTGTTGCCTTTCTCTGATACTTGTCTGCCATGGCTCTCAGAACATCTTCATCTTCTCTGCACGGCAGATGCTCAGGACTTCCAGACACACCTGAAGCAGAGACATCCATTGCTTGCCCCTGCCCCCGCGCCTGCTGCTGTCATAGGGCCCAGGGCATGGCTGATCAAGAATCCACATGAACCAGTGAGATTTTCGTAATCTACATTCTAATCATGGGGAAAGATACAGTGACAGTATCTTAGTTGGAGTTTCTATTGCTGTGATAAAACACCATGACCAAAAGCTGTTAGGAGAGGAAAGGGTTTATTTCAGTTTACACTTTCAGACCATTAGAGGAAAGCCAGGTCAGGAACTCAAGCAAGGAAGACCCTGGAGGCAGGACCCAATGCCATGGAGGAGTGGTACTCACTGGCTATTTCTCCATGGCTTTCTCAGCCTGCTTCCTTATGGCACACAGGACCACCTGCCTAGGGGTGGCATCACCCACAGTGAGGCGGGTTCACTCACAACAGTCATCAATCAAGAAAATGCATCACAGGTTTGACCGCAGATCAATCTGGTGGGGCATTTTCTTAACTGAGGTTCTCTCTTCCCAAATGACTCTAGCCTGTGTCAAGATAACATAAAACAGACAGACTCTTTAGTTTCTGCCATTTTATTTTTATTTTGTGAGTGTTTTGCCTGCGTGTGTGTCTGTACACTGTGTGCATGTGTGGTAGCTGCAGGGGCTAGAGGAGGGTATCAGATCTCCTAGAACTGGAGTTACAGCTGCTTGTAGTTACTAAGGAGGTGCTGGGAACTGAACCCAGGTACTTTGCAAGAACAGCAAGTGCTTTTAACTGCTGAGCCATCTCTCCAGCCATCCTAATACCTTTACTCGTTTCACAAAGCTGTGTTGACAAATGGTTCCTTAAAATAATGGAAAAGGTTATATAGTGAGGCTGTTGTCACTGTCTGGCCCTGGCCCTTGGCCCTGTTTAGAGACAACAAGCACACGTAGAACATTTCAAACAAGAAGTTACCAATACTGGTTACCTCAAGCAGGACCATTTACTTTATGTTTGAGGACGGAGCAAAGTAGTTCCACCAGGTCCAAGAATAAAGTCCTCTGAGCAGAAGCCACTGTGTGACCTCCCAGAGGGGAGTGTGGAGCGAGCTCAGCTCGAGGGACTGTCGTTAGCTGTGAGCAGGAATCGGGATGGGGTGATTCACACTGAAGACCCTTCGAAATCATTTCATCTTTCGGTATGTGCTAGTATGAACTTTTCTGATTTTCCTAATAGTGAAAGGAACTGGTGTGCCGGAGAGACGGCGCCGCAGTTAGAGTTGTTTGCTGCTCCCACAGATGACTTCACTCCCCAGCATCCACATCAGGTGGCTGGATCACAACCACCTGCAGTCCCAGCTCCAAGGGATCTGACGCCCACTTCTGACCTCCGTAGGTACTTCATACAAACGCACATGCGCACAAACATGGGGAACACACACACACATGCAAGCACACGCAGATAGATTTCAAAAAATAAAATTAAATAATTTTTTTACAGAAAAAGTAAAATCAGAATTCCTTGCCACCATCACTCCCTCCTGCATGAGCCTTTTCCTTGTCTAGTAGGATGCATAGGAGACTAGGGGCTGTGTGGAGAATGGATTCTCTTGTCTTTTATTGTTTTGATTACATTTATTTACTGTGGACTATAAGCATGCTTCCGTTCACATATGGAGGTTAGCAGACAACTTCTGGGAGTCCTGTTTCACCTTGTGGGATCCAGAAATGGTGTTCGGGTCACAAACTTGGTAGTGGGTGTCTTTACCCACTGAGCCACCTCACTGGATGGAGGTCTTTCCTCGCAGAGGAAATCCTTTCTGCATTCTGGGAAGCCCCAAGTAAAACTTACAAGGGTCTTGAAAGAGACTATACACTCCCCACAGCATGTACGGACCACATCAAGACTGAAAGTACTCTCTCCCACAGGATTTTTTTTTCCTTTGGTTTTTCGAGACAGGGTTTCCCTGTAGCTTTGGAGCCTGTCCTGGAACTAGCTCTTGTAGACCAGGCTGGTCTTGAACTCACAGAGATCCGCCTGCCTCTGCCTCCTGAGTGCTGGGATTAAAGGCGTGCGCCACCACCACCCAGCTTCCCCCAGGATTTTTAATAAGCCTTTCAAGAAGCTAATCTGGCCTTGCAAATTCATGCAGTCCCATGCTAGGGTCAAGGGTCTCCCACGTAAACCCTTGTCCACCTGGCACCCCAGAAAGTGACTTTATTTGGAAGTAAGATATTTGCAGCTGTGGCTGTTATGGTAAGACCATACTAAGTTAGAGTGAGTCCTTTTCAGTGACTGTCATCTTTACAGGAAGGCCCTGGGGAGACACTGGTACACACAGGGAGAAGCCAGGGGCCACATCTGGAATACTTCCACAAGCCAAGAACTGCTGGCAAACTTGAGCAACTGGGAGGGAGGAGTGGAACAGGCTCTCCTCAAGGTGTTCCAACATGCACCAGCAACGCCACGGCCTCTGGAAGTGAGAAAGCATAAATACCTGATATTTTAAGCCACAGTTTGTGGCAGTTTGTTAGAGCCGCTGTAGGCAAGCAACCCGAGTCCCTAACGGGCAAAAATGCATACTTCAGATCAGAAGCCCAAAAGCTTTTGTGTAAAACAATGGATAGTGACTCCAAGACACTGGTCAGTCAGTAAAGTGCTTGTCCTGCAAGCATGGGGACCAGAGCTCCATCCCAAGCCCATGTAAAATAAATCTAGGAATGGTAGTGCACATATATGACCTCAGCGCCAAGAATGGTAGTGAACATACATGACCTCAGCGCCAAGAAGGCAAGGGCAGGTGGATCCTGGCACCTACTGTCTAACCAGCTCGGTCCTCTGACCTCCAACCACACCCACACAAGACCACACACACGAGACCATCCAGTGAGTATGTTGGGCTGTGTGACTTGTATAATCTTGTGGTATAGGAGGTCCTTCTGACTATGTGTTGCTTTCATTGGTTGAATAAAGAAACTGCCTTGGCCTTTTGATAGGGCAGAACTTAGATAGGCGGGGAAGACAGAACAGAATGCTGGGAAGAAGGCAGAGAGAGCCGCCATGGAGACTCTAGGTCAGACGTGCTGAATTTTTCCCCGGTAAGCCACAACCTCGTGGTGAAATACAGATTATTAGAAATGGGTTGAATCAAGATGTGAGAGTTGGCTAAGAAGAGGCTAGATATAATGGGCCAGGCAGTAATTTAATTAGTACAATTTCTGTGTGATTATTTCGGGGGTTAAGCTAGACAGGCGGCCGAGAGCCTGGAGGCCAGGATGAAAAGCAGGCCCTCTCCTCCTACTACAATCTTGGTTCCAAGCACTCAGCTGAACCACAGTCTGACCTCAGCTGCAGGTGATTGGTGAATGAATTCTTGTGGATGTGGGCTAGTGAGACCTAGACAGACAGCAGCAGGAGTTGGCCTGCATCTGCTCGGAGACAGGTGGTTCGGATGAAAAGCACAGACAGCTCCCAATGGCAGGAGCAAAGAGGTGCCTGCATATCCTGCACTGGGCCCAGATTTCAGTTGCAGCACATTCCAGACAACTAACTCCCTCTGCTTGACAGCACCCTCGTCCCCCGTAGGAGGAATGACCCTACTTCCACTATGTCCACTTCTCATAGCGGAAGTCCACTGATTTTTTTTCAATGTTTCCTTTCAGCAATTTGCTTTCTTAAGCAAAAACTGTGAACTCTGAGGAAGGTGGTTTTTTGTTGACATAAACTATGAAGTCCTTCAAATAAAGTTGTTGGGCCAGCACACCGGCTCCGTGTATAAAGTCTGCCATGTATAAGAACATGAGCTCAATCCCCAGGACCCATGGGGGAAAGAGAAAACTGACTCCCAAAACTTTCCTCTGCCTCCACGCCCATATGCCGTGGCTTACACATACCCACACACATGCACACAGGCATACAAATAAATTTAAAGGAGATAAAAATGTTTAAATATAAATAAATTGTCATTACCACCAAATGCTCAGAATACATTTAAACTAACTGGGTGAGTTTGAACACATTCATCCTGTCTCTGGCATAAGATGACACATCTTATAGTCTGTTTTTAAGAATTTATTGCCAGGCAGTGGTGGCGCACACCTTAAATCCCAACACTTGGGAAGCAGAAGCAGGTGGATCTCTGTAAGTTCAAGGCCAGCCTGGTCTACAGAGTGAGTCCCAGGACATCCGGGACTGTTACACAGAGAAACCCTGTCCTGAAAAAAACAAAAAACAAATAAACAAAAAGAGAATTTATCATGTACCCACTGAGTATGCCCTTCACAAGGCTAAGTAGAATCGATTCCTTTCTACCTAAAGTGCAGATTTTGTTTAAACAAACGGCTCCTATTGTTCAACATACAGAATCTAAAACAAGCCCAAATCTTCTGGTCACTGTGCAAGTGATTCCACCATCTTCTCAATATTAAATGTTGGTTGGCCAGAAGAAAGAAATCACGACCTCACAGGCAAGAACGATTTCAAACAGTCACTCAAAACTAATCTACTTCAAACAATTTCTGGCCAATGGGCTGACAAGATGGGTCAGCGGATAGAGTGCCTGCCGTGCCAGCACCGGGCACTGCGTTCGGGTCCCCAGCAGCGCCCGTCTGTCAATCTGGTACTGGGAAGGGGGCAGAGACAAACTGACTCCTACAACTTTGCCAGCCGAGCTGAATCAAGGAGCCCCAGGTCCAGCGAGAGACCCTGCCTCAAAACACAAAGCAGAAAGTGACTGGAGAAGGCACCCAGTGTCAACCTCTGGCTGACATCCACACACACGCGCACATATGCGTGGACACACAGACTTGCAAGCCACACCCATTAATTAACAATTAATCCTGATAAATGCACAGGGGCTTTACCACAGCACTGAATACTCACGCCACAATAGTGCTCTTCATTGAAGATCTGAGGAGGCAAAGGAATCCCATTCTGGGGCTTCTTCTCCCCCGGCACATTCTCTCTCATCCACTTTCTGTTACCTTCATCCCCGGCAATGTCCAGTTCCTTAAAGTCTATTTTATTGGCTTCCAAAAAGCCCACCACTTCTTGCTGTTTCTTCCTAATCTGGTTAAGAGCAGAGAAAAATGATCATTACTGTATTATGATGTCACAGCTGGTTTTGAAGCGTGATTGGCTGATGTTTACGCAGCAGGTCCTTTTCTTTAGCTGTACTGTATATGGCACAAGTAACTGCGTGCAGCATTAAAACAAAGAAAACAATAAAACCACACCTTTCCGTTAGAAAGGATCAACAGAGGAGCAATGGAGCTGTTGGTCCCGGCACAAGTGGGTGTTTGGCACTATGCTAAATGCTATTCTCGGTACCTGCCCCCCAGAACGGAAACAGAAGAAATCTGTCTGCCCTTGCACTCACCAAGGACCACTTAAAACAGGCTCTTCAGATTGACTGGAACAAGTGAGGGAGGCCTGGCCTGGGACTTTGAGAGAAGGAAGGATTCTAGAGTCAAGCCCAGAGGAGGAAGGAGGAGGTGGGTGTCCTTCCTCCCTGGTGGGTACCCTCATCCATCTTGTCCTCCTCCCCCCCCCCCGTGGGCCCTTGCTCAAGTACTCTCATTGCCTTTTCCTCGCAAAGAGCTGCTCTTCTCCAGGTAGCATCCTGAGCTGACCCCATGCACACAGCATCAGCCTTCAGAGAACTCCTCCCTTTCACCTCACGACTCACTCCACATCTTCCCTAGGTCCCTTCTCCATCCTCAGGACACCAAAGGCCCTCCTGCTTCCACACTGGCTGGCTGTCCTAAGGGACAGGTCTGCAGGACCTGCAGGTCCCTGGGGGTCCAGTCACTGTTTAGAGTCTCAGGGACCTCGGTGGGGGCTAGGGGAGCTCTTTCTCTATCCTGTGTCATTTGCCCACAACAAGCTTACTCTGCCCTGCAGTCACCCAGCCACTGTGGCCACCCCGGTGTGTCTGAGAGTCCACAGCCACACCTCCCAGATCCCTTTACTTGACACCTCTTGTTTATTGTCTGATACAGTGAGGAGATTTTCCAACTGAGGTCACCATATAGTAGTGTGGAGCCTGCTGGATGGAAGTCACAGATGACCTTTGTCCTAGCACCAAGGGTGCTCTCGAGCAAGGGCTTAGGGCTTTGATTCCCTCATCTGCAAAGTAGACACAAACATGCCTTCTGGGGTGTGATGACAACTGAGTGAGACCGTGTGTGGCGATGCGGTCTGTGTGGTAGCCTAAGAACCCGCAGTGCTGGGCACCCAGAACACACCATCCTTTCCCAGTCAGGCTGACCATGCTAGCAGGCGGGGGTCTCACTGTTGGGGTGTTGCTAGACACAGGGTCTCAATACACAGTCCAGGCTGGCTGCAAATGCATGCTCTTTCTGCTCTGGCCTCCTGAGTGCTGGGATTACAGGTGTGCGCCATCACGCCTGGTTTGCCACATACATACTCTCATTGCCATTTTAAAGGAACAATGAGTTTCCAACGAATTGCTGGGGTTTCCAAGACTGACACCCAGATCAAAATAATTCACTTTTTTTCTTTTTTGGCGGGGGAGGTGGGCAGACAGTTCAATGGATGACTGCTTGCTGCACAAGCATGAGCTCAGATGAAGAACATGTGTAAGAAACTGGCTGTGGCCACAGGCTTACATGTATCCGCAGTCTGTGGGGTGACTTCCGGGACTTGCAGGCTGCTAGCCTAGCTCCAGGCTTAGTGAGAGACCCTGTCTCATGTGAATAAGGCGGGTAGGGATAGAGCAGGACACCGGACATCCTCCTGTGGCCTCTGCATGTGCGCGCAGATATACGCATACGTGCACTCATGCGCAGCTATGCTCATTACACCACACACACGTACACACACACACAAACACACAGAGGCCCACTTTTCCTATCACATTTACACCATCAATCTAGCGGGAGAAACTGAGAGGCCTGGGAGGTCCCATCCACTGTCTTACAGGTGGCCCCCCGCAGGGAATGAACACCTTGAAAAAGGGAAAGCCTATTTATCCTCTCTCCTCTTTGTCCCTATGCTTCACTGCAGTGACAGCCTTCCAGAAAGGAAGTCACATGAGAAGACACCTACCCTTTCCCCTCAGGCCAAAGTCCTCACAAGCAAGGTACAATGTGCCCCAGGTCTTTGAATGCCATTGTTATAATGCTGACGTATAACATGTATTCCGTTCCTATCGATGAGATTGTTGGTTATTTTTCTGTTGAGCCGGGATTCATTTTCTAAACATGTGGTCTTCACAGACCACCCAACACATGGGAGCAGGAACACAGTAACCGCTGCAGTTTTCCTGTCAAGAAGCTGTTGGGTGAAATTCCCTATTCCTGAACACCCAGCAGTACAGCTGTGGGGTGCTGCGTTAGCTCTCTTCGTGGTAAGACAGGAGAGCTTCCATTTCCTTGGTTTTAGACAGTTCTTCTAATATGTAATGAGAATAGCCCTAGACCTACTAAAAATAGTTGCTAATAATCACAGTAACTAATAATGATAACTATAATGCTCATTAATATTAATGGTGGCTAACAAAACTCAGAATGGCAGCTGACACTAACAAGCAGCTGCCAGTATCTATAACTAATAATCATGAAACTTTCCGGGGCCTGCTCAGGCCCTGGCACAGTGCTGGGCACCCAAGTGTGGCACCTCGGGAGTCCTCATGACCTAGCTATGAGGTGAACACTATTCTTATCCTCATTTTACAGACAAGGAAATTGAGGCTTAGCAGGGGTCTCCTCCGAGGTCACACGGTTACACATGACGTGGAAACATTTGCTTAAGGAGTCACAACTAACTCAGCTATTCCGAGACCCTGAGTGAAGGGAGACCCTCCTGGGACTCCAAGGCCAAAACATACTCCTAGGCTTCAAGAATGCGGGATAATAAACAAACCAAAGAAGTTTGTAGTTTATTCCTGTTGTCTGAAGAATACAAACAGCCACACAGAGTAGACAAAAGGCTGGGGCTGGAGTAACCACTCAGTGGTTAAAAACACTGGATGCTCTTCCAGAGGACCTGGGTTTAATTCCCAGCACCCACACGATGGTTCACAGCCACCTGTGTGGTGTAGGAGGGTCCTTTTGTATTTGGGTTGCTTCTATTGGTTAATAAAGAAACTGCCTTGGCCTTTTGATAGGGCAGGACTTAGATAGACAGGGAAAAGAGAACAGAATACTGGGAAGGGGAAAGAGTCAGAGAGAGAGCCGCCCGCCATGAAGCACCCAGATCAGACATGCTGAATCTTTCCCTGTAAGCCACAACTAGTGGCGACACACAGATTATTAGAAATGGGTTAAACGAATATGTGAGAGTTAGCCAACAAGAGGCTAGAGCTAATGGGCCAGACAGTATTTCAATGAATACAGTTTCTGTGTAATTATTTCAGGTATAAGCTAGCCAGGCACCGGGCGACGGGAGCCGGGCAGCCACCGGGACCAAAAACAGGCCCATGCCTCTTACTACACCTGTGTCCAGTCCTGGGGATAAGAAGTCTCTTCTGACCTCTGTGGGCACCCAGCACACATATAGTGTACAGGCACACGTGTAGTATACAGGCATGCATGTAGGCAAAACACCTAGGTACATAAAATTTGAAATAAACAAATGACTGGTAAAAGTTTTCAACAATGAGCACTTTGAAACCCACTCCAGGGGCTAGGGAGACGGCTCAGTGGTTAAGAGCACTGACTGCCTCTTCCAGAGGAACACGGTTCAATTCCCAGCACCCAAGTGGCAGCTCACAGCCGTCCGTAACTTAAGTTCCAGTGATCAAACTCCCTCACACAGAGATACATGCAGGCCAAATACCAACGCTCATAAAGTAAAAATAAATTATTTTTTAAAATCCTTTTCAAAAATTAAAAATAAAACCCACTTCATAAAAGACCCACCAAAGTCATTATTCTTGAAAAAATATTTTCAATCTAAAAATAACCCAAATATGTAGTCTCAGAATGTAGCATAGCAGTAAACTAGCATGCTCACACAGCATGCGTGCCGCCCCAGGTCTGCAAAAACAAACATGTCCCCATTATTTACATCCATCAAGCAAAGTTTATAGCCGCCAACAGTCGTGAAAGATTTACATTTGCAGTCTCTGTGTTGTTTGGAATTCTCCCTTCAAGATGTGTGTTCCTCCTTTTCTCCTATTCAGGGTCTGAGGTCATTACGGGGTTAACATGACAAGACACCTATCTCCAAGTCTACATCCTACAGACTGAGTAGAATCACAGAAAGCATTATGGATGGGTGGGTGGGACTGCCAAACTCTGTTTTTCTGATCACCCTCTCTGGAAATCCTCCTGAAAGTTCAGGGCTAGGAGTGGTGGCCCTCAGCAAGCTCTGGTTGGGGCTGGTACTTTGCCAGGCCCTGGAAACATCTCTGCTGAGTGACTGTCAGAATTCTAGCTGCAACCTGAGACCCTCTAGGAAGCAGCTATAAAAGGAAACAGCCCCCTCTCTGGTCTCCAACTCTCCCAATTAATTAACAGTTTTCTTGCCACGGTCTCCCTCATTTCTGCTAAAATACTGGTCAAAACCTCAGCACAGACAGAAACTGAATTCCAGCCTGAAGCCAATCTCTGATTCATTCCTCAGAGAACTGAGCTCCTGAGTTGCCCTTATTTCTTTGGCAGGTGGGTCTAGACATCACAGAACAAAGGTCTGAATCAGGAGTGGGTGGTCCAAAGAAACCCAGGCAAAGCCATGGTATGGAACTGGGCTTTTACCTCACACTCTGGGTGCCTCAATCCTGAGAGCATTTAAAACTGTGACCTCAGATGAGTTTGCTATTGTCATTGTGACATCATTTTCCACAAATAATAATATCACACCCACTATCTTTATGCTTCCAGCTAGTTCTAAGAGGGAAGGAATTATGCCCTGAGGCCGTTTTGCCGATCTCTTTCAATTCTCCCTGAATTGAATATCGTCTTTTTCCAAGTTTTAATCTGCGTCTTACAGAATGAATGGTAAAGCACTCAAAAACCAAAGGCCGGTGACTAATAACACAGGACAGAAAGCGCAGGCTGAAGCCGAGCGTAGAACACTCCTCCCTCCAGTCTCCTTTCACGCCCACCTGTCAGATTACACACTTCACCGCACACTTTTTCCAACTCCTGGAAGACAAATGCAAAAGGCGAAGGGCACTCATGCTCGCTGCGGTGTGCAGTTGACTCGCACACAAAAAAAACAAAAACGGAATTCAAGACCAAAGCCTGGGCATGCCCACTACTCCTCCAGAAAATCACCCAGGAAGAAAGCCCACAGAGCCCCAGACACCTACCGCTATGGACCCAGAAGATGTGGCAACAAACACTTTGATAACCATTTCGACAGTCGGAAAGAGGACTCCCCCTAACACACCCCTGCTAGGGAAGTCGCTAGACAAATCCCGCAGTGACGCTGGGAGAGCAGGTGCCAGGTCTGTGTTGGCCGTTGTTCCAAGGCTCTGCCCCCAGCCCTCCCCGCCAACCAAGAGGCTAAAGAGTAACAGAGAGGCATCCTGGGTTTCCCCTCCGTTTGGGATGTCAGGGAAATGATTGGCTGATAAAAGCAGCTACTGGACCCTTTCCCTTATCACTTTAAAGGCCTGACAACAGTCCGTAAAAGGCCAGGCTGGAGCTCGAGAGCGCACCAATCACAGACCTATGGAGAGATGCCTAGGGCAGAGGAGGCGGGGCCTGGGGAGCCTGGGGGCTGTGGGAAAGAAGCCAGGAACCCAGAGCCTAGGAAAAAGCCCAGAAAATAAAACACCTTTTCCAGGAGGGTTTTGGACAAACAACAGAGTTGTGAAGACTGAGGCAGTCACAGTGGCCATTCAATGAAGAACAGCTCCCTGTTTAAAGTTTTCTAGAGGGTTATTTTTAAACAATCCAGTGAACTGTCTGTCACACCGGATCCCTTTAGGAGTGGCCTGTTTCCTGCTTTCTCTACCAGCGGTCACGGACACCTCAGAGGCGGGGGAAATAGCGCGTGGTTGCCTGATGACAGCAACTCGCAAATCATCTTCCCTGTTTTAAAGACTTTGGGGGGTGGGGATGTTTATAGCAAATTCTGATACATCTTATTTATTTAGGTGATTTGAATAGCAGTTTAAAAAATCTGAATACTGGCTGGAGACATGGTTCAGCCGTTAGGAACACTGGCTGCCCTTCCAGAAGACCTGGGTTCAATTCTCAGGTCCTCACAGGCCAGCTCACAACTGTCTGTAACTCCAGTGCCAGGGAATCTGACACCCTCACACCAATTCACATAAAATAAAATTAAATAATTTTTTTAAAAATTGGAATACAAAACTAATAAAGAAGCCCAAGTGCTACCAGCCCAGACTCTGTTGATGGGTGTCATGCGATGGTCTCCTGGCTAAAGTCACTTGCCTCCAAGCCAAATGACCTTCCTAAGCTTTCTCCCTGGAACCTCATAGTGGAAGGGAAAAAAAATACACACACACATAAACATTCATACACACAGGCACACACATACATACAATACACACACATACACACTCATACACACAGGCACACGCATACACACACAATACACACACATACATACTCATACACACAGGCACACACATACACACTCATACAGACACACATGCACATACATACACACACGAATACACACATATGCACACACACACACACAAATTGAAAAATCATGTCCGAGGGCATTAGTGGCAAAGGCCTGTCACTTAGGAAACGCTGTGAGCATTGGCCTCCCTGTGGTTCCAGACCTTCTTCTTCCCTGCCGCTCATCACGGAGGAGGGGAGGCTGATGTTCTGCAGCAGGGTGGGACCTCTTTGGCTTCTGAGCCTACTCCTTTCGCCAGTGTCTCAGAGACCCCGAGATCTGTCCCTGCCACTCAGGTGGGTGTCTCTGGTAAGAAAGACCACTCTTGTCCCTAGAATCCAGATCAAGCTCAACTAATTCACAAGTCAAAATTTAACTTTGGAGCAGCATGAATTTACCGCTATAAACGTAAACAACTTGGAAGGCAGAGTGACATCATGACCATTGAGGGAAACAGCATCAATAGCTTCTCCCCTAGGACCAACGACTTCCCGGGGTGCAGGGCTGAACTCCTTCCTGTGGGGCATGTCTCAAGTCCAATCAGGAGGACAGGATTACCTGTGGGGCATGTCTCAAATCCAATCAGGAGGACAGGATTACCTGTGGGGCATGTCTCAAATCCAATCAGGAGGACAGGATTACCTGTGGGGCATGTCTCAAGTCCAATCAGGAGGACAGGATTACCTGTGGGGCATGTCTC
>PVIU01031026.1:0-15379 GCA_004026605.1 Ondatra zibethicus
CTCCTAATTGTCTCTTGCTTGGGATCTAGATTATGTACCAGTGAATGCGGCCAGGCTCACTTCTGTGATGTCTATGCGTGTGCAGTATTCATGTACAGAGATCCATTGGGGCCCTTATAACACAGTCTGTAGAAGTTTGCTTCTCAAATGAGTTCATATTGATTATGTGATATGAGATTACAGCCTTAAAATTTTAAATGATAACTAATCACACAAAAATAAAATATTGTAGTACAAACTACAGTCGCCAATGCTGGGCTTCCTAACATCTCAACATGCATGCAGATGCTGAAACATTCTAGGCAGGCATGCTGCAGGGGCTGTATCCCCAACCCTAAAAGATGTCTTTTTTCAATGCTTGCACATTTTATATTCAGAAGCACAGCTGTTGCGTAAATGACAACTTTGTTAGGGCTGGGAAGACGTCTTAGTGGTAAAGGCTCTTGTACAAGCCTGATGACCGTGTTCAGTTCCGGAGAAGCCACCGTGGGAGGAGAGAACCAACTGCAAGTCGTCCTCTGACCTCCATGCAATGTGCACGCCCATGTGCGTGCACACATACAATATCAAAATAAATTTGAAAGAAAATCATTTTTAAATTGCAGTTTACAGGCTGCCAAGGTGGCTCATAGGGTAAAGACCTCGCAGCCAAGTCTGACCATCTGAGTTTGCTACCCGTATCTCACGTGGTAGAAGAGAGTGGTCCCATACAAGTTGTCCTCTGACCTCTATATATACAACTGGGTCATCCACCCACACACATACACACGTATGCATACATACACAAATGTGAAAACATTGAAAATACTGTTATAACTTTATTAATCTCTATCATAGTTTTGCCAAATTATGATTTGTTATTTTTGCTTCTTGCAGAAGCAGGACCCTGTGTTCACTTATGAGGTGATAGTAGTCGACGACGGCAGTCAAGACCGGACGTCACCGGTAAGTGTGTGCTTTCAGAATGGCTGGTCGATGGGAAACTTGCAGCCATTTAGGACATGTGGCTTCTTTCCACTTGCTGCGGGAACCCAAAGCTGTGCTCGTTACTTCCTGTCCCATGTTCACCTCTGTTGTTCATAAAATGCTCTGAGCAAAGAAGGAACTTTGCAGGAAAGGGTTAATGACTGCAGGGAAGTCACAGAGGCAGGAGCTGGAGTCAGCTGGTCACATGACATCCACAGTTGGGGCAGAGAGAAACAAGTGCACCCACCCTGCCTGCTTGCTTGCTAACTGTCCTCAGTCACACAGTGTTCTGGCCAAGAGAATGGCGCCACCCACAGTGGGCTGGACCTTCCACTCTCAGACAGTCCACTCAAGACAATCCACCTTGGAATTGCCAAAGGCCAACCTTCCTAAGGAAGTATGAGCTGCAGTGGTGGTGTCTCTGCCCGAGTGAAAAAAGCCCAGTCTGTGTGACTTGTGGAATATGAGTTATTGCTCATCTTTGTGCTTTATTATGTGAATCCTGACTGACAGATGGTAAGTGTATATGGTTATAGGACACAATGCAAGGCTTCACTACATACATTTACATGTTCTGATCACATCAGGGTAACTCACATCCTGATAGCACTTCTCCAAGCTAACTGTATTCTGACTTCTATATCATCAACAGGTCGCTTTAAAATACTGCCAGAAATATGGAAGTGACAAAGTACGAGTGATAACGCTGGTTCAGAATCGTGGGAAAGGTGGTGCTGTACGGATGGTAATAATTCACATTTTTGTTTAAAATATAAGGTATACAGAGAACCTCCTTTTCAGCATATAACACTACATATCAAATAGCAGGAATTGAAGATATCAAGAACTTTAATAATTATATTGATTTGATGAAGTCTACATTTCATATGCTGTCTGTAATGTACTAGATGATTCAGAAAATGTTTGTGTTTATGTAGAGTGTCTTCATCTTTGCTGAGGCCAGAGTGTCCCTGCTCACACAAGGACAGCACACTCTTGTGTACAGTGCTTCCCCTTGTGGAGGCACCGCAGAGCCTGCTAGCATGAAGTCAGGTGACTCCTGGGTCTGCTGATGTGGAGCGCTGTGCAGCAGGAAAGACAATCATCTACACAGTGGAGTGAAGAGCAGAGGCTCCTGTGAGGAGATTCAAGGCCCAAGCCAGAGTAGGATGTTTCTTGTCAAGGCCTGTCAGGTAGAAAACAAGTTAAACTGTAGAAAGGACCAAAAACCCAGTGCATGTGAAAGCAAATCCAGATAACACTCTGAGGTGACCAGTGGTTTGTATTTTCCCCAACAAGAAGCCTCCAGCAAGCAGGACAGACTCTCATTAGCTCTCCCGGTAGTCAGCAGAGGCCCTGGCTCTCACCTTTTACTTCCTTTTCCTCATGAACACAAAATGACTCTTAGGGCATTCTATTACCTGGACATGGATTCATTCATTCATTCATTCATTCATTTGTTTGCTTATTTATTCATTTTTGTTGTTTAAAATAAAACATTAAACCTAGGGAAATAGCTCAGCAGTTAAGAGCACTGACTGTTCTTGTAGAGGACTCAGGTTTGGTCCCAAGTACTCACACAGTGGTTCACAGCCACCTGTAACTCTAGTTCCTGGGATCCAGTATCCCCTTCTGGCCTCTGTACATACTGTCTGTGTACTATACATATACAGTACCTGCAGGGAAAGCACTCACATTAAATCTTTTTAAAGATCAGTAGCACGTGTTGAGGAAAATAATATGCTTCATTAGACGTTTTCATACATGGAGATACATGTAAGATACATGTAAATTAATCACAGTCACCGCACAGTGTCCCCTCTTGGCCTCCTCACAGCGTTCCCTGGGTGTCTTTAGACTTAACCAAGAGTCAGACTTGAGAAAAGTCATCCGTCCTCACCAGTGTCATGTTAGTTTATTCACACAGTGGTGCTGACAACAGAAAGGGGAATACACAGCGTGCCCTCAGTCAGTGGAGCGGAGGCATGCTGAGGAGGGGCCAGCCCTAGTTCAGGGACAGTGATGAGAGTTCTGTGCTGCATACATGAGTCATGTCTGTAGTCAGCATGAGTGCTGACCAAGTGCTGCGTCACTCTGGCACACCGTGGAAATTATTTTCCTTGTAAATATATGCACGGATAGTCACGATTTGTACCAATAGCCAAAGTGATTTAACAAGTGTCAGTTTCCCCAATGGACAGTAAAACGTTAGTGACACCACCTTTGCCCTATTCAGCCACTAATTTAAAATACTTAAAGCACCATAATAAAGAAAAGTCACTTTCACTGTGCCTCATATTCACTCAAGAATATGAGGCTTCAGAGTGGAAATCCTCCTGCTTCCTCCTCCTGAGTGGGGATTACAGATGCACTCAGAGCATGTGTGTTATTTCTGTTTGGGGACAACTTACATGTTGCATAAGTTGCCTTGAGTCATGTGACACTGACTCACTAACATGGGCACATAGATGAGTGAGGTGTGTCCTGCTTTCTGTGCTAGCAGTGAGGACTTCCTTCCCTCCTCCATGTTGATTGCATTCAGACGGACAGTTGCAGGGTATTAAGGAGGAGTGTGAAACGTTTGCAACAGTGAAATGGGCAGATACTTGTGGGCCATCCTAGCTGCATAGCTGTGAACTTTGGCCTCCTTCTGCCATATTATACCTAATATTCCACTCTTGGCTGTCTTAAAACAGAAAGAGCTGAAATGCCATTGAGTTTGAACTTAGTTCTAAGCAACTTTCTCCTGGAATTTGTGAATTCAGGGTGTGTTAAGTTCTCGAGGAGAGAAGATCCTCATGGCGGACGCTGATGGAGCCACAAAGTTTCCAGATGTTGAAAAACTAGAAAAGGGGCTGAGTGATCTCCGGCCGTGGCCTGTGAGTATAAGAATTCACTGCACTGGAAGATCAGGCACACAGGGCTCAAAAGTGAAGTCAGAATTTACCTAAAGTTCAACTTTCTTTTTGTTTAGAGACAGGGTCTCACTATGTAGACTAGGCTAGCCTTGAACTCACAGAGATCCACTTCTTTCTGCCTCCCAAGTGCTGGGATTAAAGTTGTGTGCCATCACACCAAACAGAATCCTAATAAGTATGACTAGTTATGCATATGCTTAACCCCTCAATAGACTTTACAAATATTAGTGTTATTTTTTCAAAGTGTTCCTAAAGGTGAGAGAGACGTTTGCATTGAAGATGAATGATGAATGCATTCATATGTGATTCTTAAATATTAAAGAAAATTATGGTGTTGCTTTTACCTCAGGATCAAATGGCCATCGCCTGTGGGTCTCGAGCTCATTTGGAGAAAGAATCAATTGCTCAGGTGAGTCTTTCCCAAGCTGCCATAGACAGTAGCTTGTTAACCTTTAGCCCCATTTTACACACACAAGCACATCTGATAAGAAATGGGTTCCTGTGTTTTCTCTCAAAAATTCGCTTCCCTTCTACCTCACTGGAATTCATACAAGATTAGCATAAGTACACAGGATGGGCGAGGCTCTACCTCAGGATATAAGCATTCTTAGGATTGTGTCTAAGATACAGAGGGCATCATTCGGACAACACAGACTTTTCTAAACAGAAATTTCTTTTTTAAATTGTGTGTGTGTGTATGTGTGTGGGGGTATACAGAATATTCTAAAGTATGAAAAAGCATACAAACTCTGAAATTTCCCTAGTCCCAAGCTTTAATGGTAAGTTCTATTCCGAGTATATTTTGAGTTTTGTTCAGCGTTTAAATATTTCTTGCTTCAATGAAGTCTGTAAGAACTCATTTAACTGACAGTTGTCAGACTCACGCCAGTTCCTTTTACATGTCACCAAAGACTGCAGGTGCGGCTGCTCCTCTGTAGGTCACACCTAAAAAGCTAGAGCAACTCAAAGGCTAAGAATTTCAGTGAGGAGGGCTGTGTGTGTGTGTGTGTTAGAAGTCACAGTCAGGGTTTTCCACTTAAAAATGCAGATCCTGGGTGTCAAGTCCAGTAACCGCCATGTTCGCAGGGGTTCGTCACCGAGAATAAAGAGCCAGTGTCAGTGTGTGGCCGATTACCTGGGGAGTATTACGCAAGAGTATGGCAGTCCATCACTCTGAGCCCGCCTATGAGACCCTGGCCTGCCTTTTCAGCAGGTCAGAGGTTACGTTTGTGCACATTAATTCTAGAACTATTAAAATAAAATTAAATATCTCCCCTCCGTGATTCTGTAATTTGGTAGGAGGAGAGTTTAAACTCTATCGATACTGGCAGCAGGGTTGCAGATGTTTGCGGGCGAGACAGCAGAACTGTCTGGGAAGCAGAGACAGCTCCTGGAGCCGGGAGGGGCTCAAACATGAGCTTCCCTAGTAGACACTTGTTTTTTCAGAAATAAACTTTCATAAGATACTTAAACTTTTATTTTATGTATATGATCATTCTGCCTGTGTGTTGTATGTCTGTGTACTGCATGCATGACTGGCTCTGACAAAGGAGGGCACTAGATTTCTAAAGCTGGAGTTACGGATGTCTGTGAGCCACAGTGTGGAGCTGGGAACCGAACCCAAGACTGCTGCAAAAACAGCCAGTGCTCTTAACCACTGAGCCATTTCTCCAGCTCCAAAATAATTGATTTTAATATCTATTTAGTATTTTATGCCCCATGCAGTTCTCATTAGTGTTTGAAAATGTTAATCTGTTAAGCATGGAGAATATCACTATCCTAGACATTTATTACAGAAAGCTGAGAGAGAGGCAAGTTGAACTTGATTAACAGCCTTATACTGGGGAGAAAGAAAAATAAAAGTATGTGTCCAGGAGGGGTAGCACCTTGCTGAGGTAGTGAGGTCCTGAATTCAGCAAAGGGAAGTGTGACTATGTTCTAGGAAGACACTGATCCCAGTAGACTAATTGCAGACTGTCATGAGGAAGTGTGTGGAGTATTGCTTTGTATGGCCTGAGCATGAGGCTATGAACACAGCAGAATTTGCTTTGCAGATGAAAACAGGTTGACATTAATTTAAAGAAATCTGAGTAAATTTTCCCTTTTAAAACTATGAAGCTTGGGGCTAGAGTTGGCTCAGTGGTTCCGAGCACTGGACTCAGTTCCCAGCTCGCACCTGCTGGCTGACTGATTCAGGGGATCCAGCACATTTTTCTGGAACTGTATGTGTGTGTGTATGTGGTACAGATATACATGCAGACAAAGAGGAGATACAATTAAATCTTTTTTTTTTTAAATATGACACACTATAGGCCAGGGCTAATCTGTTTGGTGAAGGAAAATAAAGAATGAGAAATGAAGAATCAGGAGTCACTGGAGTCATCAGGGAGGAGAGAGGAGGCCTCTGCAAAATGCTGCTGGGCTGTGTGTTTTGGGTCAACCCTTTTTTTTTTCTGCGGTACTGAGGCTCAAAGCCAGGGCCTTGTGTGCTCTAGGCCAGTGCTTCACCACTGAGTTGCATCCTCAGCCCTTTGATTTTATTTTTAAAGATTTATTTTTAAATTCTCTTGACTTAGAACTTCCGTTAGTGAAGCCTGGCACAGTGGGGCTCCCAGCACTCTGGAGGCTGATTAGGACTCTCCCAGGTCTACATATTTATTGTGACTTTTTCTGTATCCATTTCTTCATCTCTCAACCTAGTGGTTGATTCAGGTCTTCTGGCCCATCATGCAGAGGATGGCCTGATCCACTCCCTGACAAGTAGGGGTTGCCTGCTGCATTGCTGCTCGTGACTGCCACCTAGTGGAACTGCTGTCCAGATCATTAGAGAGCTAGTCCTGCCTTAGGAAAAGCTGTTTCCAGGAGGCACGAGGCATCTAGTTGAGGAGTGACAGCATGGCCTTCTATTTCTCCTCCTACACCACACATAACATAAACCATGGGGACCAGTCCGAAGACAGTGGAAAAAATCATCAAAGAATTAGGGCGCCAGATAGCAGGCTGAGTGGCTTATGAACAGCATCTGGATGCTGCTTTTCTGTGTTTTACTGCATCCTCAGTATCATTCCATCTGTTGCTGCTCTCCCGGAAGGCAGGCAAGGCGCAGATAGAATGCCTTAGTTTCTCTGTGGGTGCCTTTGGAGTTTATCATTAAAGCACTCAGGAGTGGAATCCTTTGCCATTTGTTTGATGCCTTTAGTTTTTAAAGAATTTACCAGTAAGCTTTATATTTCTCCTGTCTATAGACCTTGGGAATACTGTTGTTAATTCTGAGACAGTGTCTTTCCTAATACTAGATATCCATTTCAGAAATTACAAACTCTATTTCTTTTTCTTTTTGTTTTTTTATTTTGTGGTTTTTTTTGTGTGTGTGTGTGTGTGTGTTTTGTTTTGTTTTGTTTTTCAAGACAGAGTTTTTAACAGCCCTAGCTGTCCTGGAACTCACTCCGTAGATCAGGCTGGCTTCAAACTCAAAGAGATCCTCCTGCTTCTGCCTCCTGGGTGCTGGGATTAAAGGCATGTGCCACCACTGCCCAGCTTAAACTCTTATTTCTTTGTTAACTTCCTCTACTGACGTCTGTCTCATAATATATTTTAGGTATCTTCTAATTTTTAAGTTAAGTTTTAAAAATTAAAGCAAGATTTTCTTTGTGGTTTAATCTAGATTATTTTGCTTTTTTCTTCTTTATTTTTATTTTGTATGTATGTATGTTTTTGCTTACGTGTATATGAACCACACGTGTGAAGTAACTTTGGAGGCTGGAAAGGGCGTCAGAGGCCCTGGAACTGCTGGAAACTGAGCCCAGGTCTTCCGCCAGAGCAGCCAGTGCCCTTGCCTGCTGAGTCATCTCTCTGTCCCTATTACACTTTCGTGTCTGTTAGAAATCAGATAAATTAGGCTGGCCGTTAGTAGCACACTTTTAATCCCACACTCAGGAGGCAGAGGCAGAGGCAGGCCCATCTCTGTGAGTTTGAAGCCAGCTTGGACTACGGAGAGCGTTCTAGGACAGTGAGAGCTACATAGAGAAAGCTGTCTCAAAAAACAAAACAAACACATTAAGCTTTTTTTGTGAATACCTCAGCTTCTGCTTTTTAATAAACAGCTGCATTCTAAAATACAAAAAAAGCCCTATTAACACCAAGCAGAGCAAAGCGTGGGGATGCTTTCCCGTGCTCACACAAATCACACTGGAAACTGCTCAAGCAGAAGTTTGCATGTGTCTTTTCCACCTTGAATTTTCATTTTCCTGTCTTTCGGTTTCTGTTTGTTCCAATCCTTAGCATAGTTGCCCTTTAAGGAGATTAGTCAGTCTTCCGGTACTTATTGGGAGTATTTTATGTGGAAGACACTGAACAGGCAGATGTGAGCTTCCCAAAGTGTGTTGAGATGAGATTTCCCCGCCCCCACCTGCCTAGAGAGGTAAGAGCCACTGCATCAGAACATGATTGGTGACAGGAGGAGGAAGAGGAGGAGTTCATATGTTTTATAGACGGGGGCTTTGATGTCCCTTCCGCCCAGTCCCAGTGGAGCTGTGGTTGAGAGGAAAGCTGTCAGCCTTCCTTATGAAACCATTACTGAGTTCCTGTTACTCTCTGGCCAAGCACATGGCTCACAGCTTTGACATAATTCTGTTTTACTCTCCTACTAACTCTGTAAAGTAGACGCCATTCCGCTGTAATTTACTCAAGGCCAGCTTGCTTTCAGCCTCGGAGGCAGGGCTCAACTCTGTTCAGAGGACACCTTTCTTTTGTATTTGTTCTTACACTGATGATTAAAAACAAAAGCAGATAGGTCAGTGCAGAGCTGGCCCTTTGGGTCCTAAACTTCTGCTCTTGGACCCAGGCCCCAGGAAACTAACTTCTCCCATGATGCTCTGCTCTTGAAGCAGCATCTTGCTCACAATGCCTCCAACCCCTGCTGTCCAGGATGGAAGCCCCCACCCCCACTCCAGTGCCCGTATTTGGTTTTCAGTGTCTCCCAGAATGGAAAAATGATTTCTCTTTTGCCCTTGTTTTAGCGCTCTTACTTCCGTACTCTGCTTATGTATGGATTCCATTTCCTGGTGTGGTTCCTTTGTGTCAAAGGAATCAGGGACACGCAGTGCGGGTTCAAATTACTGACCCGAGAAGCAGCAGCCCGGACCTTCTCATCTCTGCACATTGAACGATGGTAGGTTTCTGACTGGAATGTCTCATGCTTGCCTTCCTATCTGGCATCCAGATGATAGGATATAGCCCTGTTGTCTCATGATATGATGAACATCCAGATGGAGCCAGATTGACACGTGTGTTGTATGTTCACCTAAGCACAGGCAGTGTCAGCTGTGTGGCTGGAGTTCGCCCTCTGCCCTCATGCTCCTTCCCGTAGGTGGGTCTCTCTCCTCAGCCTGGCGCTTTGCTGAGCTCTCTCCTGCCATCTTCAAACTTAGCCTTTTCCATTTCTTTTCTCTCGTGTGTTCGTCCTTTCCTTATCTCATCTGCCTTCAAACCCCATCCATTGACCCTGTCTGTCCAGCCCTGTTTGCTCCATCCACAGCCTTTTATTGAAAGAGTGCCCTATGTTTGCTGCCTTCATCTCCCCCATCTTGTCCTTCCTACCTTACATATTTGTCATTCCTGCCTCCTGAACCAGCCCTGACTTTGACTCAGCCCCCTGCATGTGTCCAACCGTGGCCACAACCTGTTAGTTTCTCTCCACCTCCACCACCTTGCAGCCCAAGGGATCTTTGTAATCACACTCACACTTCTGCTTCAAATCCTGCAGTGGCTTCCCGTGGCCTTTGGAGGAATTGCAAAGCTGCCCCGCCTGTGTCTTTTCTGTCCACGCCATGCACTGTTACAGTCATCATACCTGTTGTTCTCCCTCCCTGGAGTCATTCCTTCAGTCTGATTTCTCTCCTCTAAGCACAGGCTCTTGAGGGGCTGCAAATGTCACTTAGTCGGAAGAGTGCTTGCGTGCATGAGGCCCTGGGCTCGATCTCCAGCTCCGGGGAGGAAGAAAGCTCTAGAAGGGAAGGAATCCCTCCTGGCTTGACTCTCTAATCTCCTCTGCTACAAAAGAGTGCTTGGCACTTGCCATTGCCCAGGGATACTGCTGAAAGCATCCTTGCTGAGCGTTAATTGCAGGTTCTCTATAACTTGTTCCTGATGGGTAGCCATGATTATCTATGATATGCCCATGTTCGATGTCTCTACCACATTTGTGGATCTGTTTCTGAAGATCGGTCATCCTCCCTAGAAAAGTTTCAGATAAACTCCCAAAAATTCTCTTAAACTAGAGTCAAAATTTAAATTATCGTGTGTGTGTGTTTCTGAAGTCTTTAATTTCCTCTATTAAAATGGGTGGAGTGTAAAATAGGTGGTGTTCGGGTCCAGGTGTCTGCTTTTGCTCCGTGGTCAGTGTCCCATGCTAATCATTCTCGGTTCTCAGAGGCTTACCCAGCATTCCCAGGCCCTGCCCCGGCTGCAGTTTCGCTTTCTTGATGAAAATAGTGCATCGGAAGATGTGCTTCTGTGTCAAAGGAAGGACCCAAACTAGACACGGATGAAAATGTGCATTGGGATAGAGTAACCCCGTGGGTGTGCCTGTCACTACAGCCTTCCAGACTATGGAGCCTTCAATAGCTGCCAGGACCCACTCTATCCAAGACAGCACAGGGAAGGGACAGGGACCCTGGCTGAGAGGAGAGCATGGAGAAGCAGCTCCAAGTGACCAGAGTGGTCCTTTCAGGAGCCTGGCAGTTCTGTATCGCTAGCTGGGTAAGGCTGAGAGAAAAAGCATCCTTCTTGCAAACTCCTAGGATTCAGGTGTGTCTGCTGAGCACACAGGCCGACTTCATCTGAGTGTTTCTGAGCTGCGGTTGAGGTTCAGCGTTTTTCATTTAAATGTTACATATCTTGTTCTCTTTTAAGCTGTAGATCCACTCAGTGTCCACTTATTTGACCCTCTGTGGGCCTGGCCTTCAGTTTTACAGAGTTTCACATCTGCCCTGCTAGACATCTGATTGATGCCCCCACTTGTCCTTTCTGAAATAAACAATATATTTTCTGTTTCAGGGCATTTGACGTAGAACTGCTCTACATAGCACAGTTTCTTAAAATTCCAATAGCAGAAGTCGCCGTCAACTGGACTGAAATTGAGGGTGAGTGTACTGTTTATTTACAGCTGGTCCTTAGCTGGGCAGTGCAGTTGTCTGAAAGAGTCTGCTGGCACCCATTGACCCTTCTTTCACCAGGGCCTCCCACTTCTCCACAGAGCTCTCTGTGTTCCATTAAATTTCTTTCTGCTGTTTTTCCAGTCTCTTTTGAGTCTTTGGTGGGCTTCCTCCTGGCCCAGATTTCTAGTAGACAAGGTCCTAATGCTCAGGTGTTACTAGCTGAGCACTAAAAACCACTGTGTGGAGCTAAGGAGGGACCATGAGTGTCATAGCCATCCAGAACCCTGTGCCCTTGCTTTTTAAGTGTGTTTTCATTGCATTGCCTAGGCTTATCGTGAACTCACTGGCTCACGCTGCCCTCATCCCAGCCTCCAGAGGGTTAGATGTAGCTACACATAATCCCCAGTGTAAAGGCCTCTCAAATTCAACCCTGGGAAATCTTTATAAACATGTGTCAGGCTCTTTCCAACAGGCTGTCTGTGTGCAGGGTGAGCTCTCACTGTCCCTGCATTTACCAAACTCTTCACTGTGGGGCAGTTGATGTGACAGCTGAAGACCTCTGCAGTCTCCTCTCCTGTGCACTTGGCCGCCAAGCCCTCTCTGGGAGTCCTGACACAGAAGCATGTGTCCTGCCTGAGTTTGGGTGTCTGGCTTCTACAAACTACAGTGTGTTTATAGAAACTTAGAAAATCCACACCATTATTCTAGAGTCAAAGAGGACAACCCTGTGGGCAGTGTGAAGAGGCTGGGGGTTAAAATCATTTTCAGGTGTGTGCTGCTGGCTCATCTGCATCTCAGGGGTAGTTGTGGTGTTGGAGTTCTTCCTGGTTTGTGCCTAGTTTACAATAGAGAATGTCTCCAGAATGTGTTAGTGGCCATGTTTCCAGAAGAAAGCTGTTTGTTCTCAGGGTGGAAGGAGGGTCTGCTTTGGGGGTGGAGCTTAGTAGAAGTGATGAGCAGTGAGCCTTCCTCCTGGTAGATGTTCACTGACTGGCAGGGACCAGACATCCAGTTAGACTGCTACTCCCTTGTAGCCTGGGGCAGAGCAGTAGGCAGCTGCCATCTGGACACAGGCATCATTGTCACTGTTGAGTCGAGAGAGAGAGAGAGAGAGAGACTCATTCGTAGGCCTTCTGTGTGTGTTTATAGCATTCTGTGGAATTACCACTTTTCGTGAGCTGCTACCGAATTCCTAGTACTCTCTCCATGTACAAACCCCTCTCTTAGCATCTGAAACATTCACATGTGAGAGTCACCTGAGTTTCCTTGCACTGAGAGACTTAGCTTTATTTTGGGAGGAGAGTCACTTCAGGCTTTATAATTTTAAAAAGTATTTAAATAAAATTAAGATGCTAGATGCTCTCAAAGGTCACTAACTTCCCCCCACCGTGTGTGTGTGTGTGTGTGTGTGTGTGTGTGTGTGTGTGTGTGTGTGTGTGTGTGATGCGCTCTCCCAGGGATTCACTCATGTAGAAAACTGTTCTCTACCTCCCAGCCCCAGCCACTTTTAGGATACAACTTTAAACTGCTGGACATTTCTTGCAATTTAATTTATTTTTAATTGCAGGTTCTAAGTTAGTTCCATTTTGGAGCTGGCTACAAATGGGCAGAGATCTGCTCTTTATCCGACTGCGGTATCTGCTGGGTGCCTGGAAGCTCGAGCGAACAAGGAAAATGAGTTAGTTTGCTGCCGGGACTGGACTGCACTTTACCTACAGTGTCATGCAATTTCACTTGAAATCAGGATTTTTCAATGAAGCTGTGATGGACCCATCCTCACTATCTGCAAACCATGAAATGTCTTTGGGGACAAATAAATTTTTAAGTATTTGTGTCATAAGTTAGATTTTCCTTTATTTCGTAGTTTTTATTTTGGCTCCTGTCACCATGGTTCTGAGATGGACAGTTTGAGGCTGAAGACAAGAAATTCCTTAAAGGAGCCTGTCCAGTTTTTACAATCACGATTAAATCATACTCTGTAACAGCCACTTAAAGATGAAGTTGGCTATGAGTTCAAATGCAGGATTACCTGTGTCACAGTGACTTTATTTAATACTAGGAATGCTAGGAAATTGCCACAGCGGTGTGAATATGTCTCTGTGCTGAAAGTAGCCACTTCCTTGTTCCGTTCGTCTCCATAACTTTGCCTGTATTGTGCTGTGCCGTTTCTCACCCCCATAGCCTTCCCCTCTGGGATTTATGTGGAAATTCTGTTTGCTTTTCATCCTTTATTTTTCATTGCTGGCTTCAAACATTCTTGGGCAATCCAGGCAATCCTAAACTGTATCTCAACCCCTAGAAGTCCTTTATCAAAGATGTTTTTAAGTAATGATAAATATATTTACTTAATTCCAGAATTTGAGATACTGAAGAGGCTAATACAATTTTTTAAAAAAAGAAATTTCCAGAAAAAACACCAAAATTAAATCATTTCTGACATCATAGAGAAACTAAGCATAATAAAAGTTGTGATAGTTTCTATTTAAAATATATGCAAAACGCACATGCATTTGTGGCTTGGGCCCCAGCATCTGACTGACTGACTGGAAGAATGGAACATTTAGGAGGTGGCACTTAGAACAAATTAGGGCACTGGGGGTGTACCCTTAAAGAGGATAATGGGAGCAGTGTGTGTGTGTGTGTGTGTGTGTGTGTGTGTGTGTGTCCATATTTACCTCTATAAACACAGAAACATCCAAGCTAAAAATGTGAGCTCTCAAAGCCTCCACATCCTATACAACGAGCCCCAGACCCAATGGCCAGAGTGTGTGTGAATATAATCTGAGGCACTATGAGAAAAGGGCAGTTTGATACACAGAACCCGCTAACATAATGGGCTGGAATAGCCCTGTCTCACACACGGTGGAAAGGTGAGGGCACACCGGAGACTGTCCGTGGGAGCCTACCCTACCCTACAAAGATGAAAAACAAGAAGTCTTGCTGCTGAGTTCGATTCCCAGCAACCACATGGTGGCTCACAACCATCTGTAATGAGGTCTGGTGCCCTCTTATGGCCTGCAGGCATACACACAGACAGAATATTGTATACATAATAAATATTTTTAAAAAAAGAAAAACAGGAAGTCTTATTCTATACGTAGCTTTCTCTGGCATTGCCCTGGAAGGGGGTGTCTGACTGGTCACAGCTGCAATTGGGTTCACACTCGGGACCCTCAGCCTTCTCTCTGGCCATTGGGTCTGGGGCTCGTTGTATAGGATGTGGAGGCTTTGAGAGCTCACATCCAGTGGCCAGAGAAAAACTCTCCCGTGGGTTCTAGGGATGAAACTCAGGTGTCAATTCTGTACAGCAAGGACTTTTCCCAGCTGAGCCATCATAGATGTTATGTTTTGTAAACATACCCCAGTTCTTACAGGACAGCAGCCTGAGACTGCCCTGCTCCCTGTAGAAGGGACATGAGTGTACACTCCCCTCATGTCACAGGTGAGCGATTGAGGACACAGGTGCCTCCCCTGCCTGATAAGGGAACATCTGGTGTCACGTTTTGTCCACACACTACAGTTCCCCGTGAACTCCAGAAGGACCATGAGAGGCAGAGGCGTGTGCCTTGGCTCTTTACTCAGGCTGATGGGAGTTTGAATTGTGTGTCAGCCAGTTTGTGTCCTAGGATCTTCAGCTGTAAGACACAAGGGGGGGACGCAGAGGTGCCTGCGCAGCACTCCCCAAGTCCTGTGTCAGGGAACTGTCATGGTGAACCCTCATCTACCCTTATTGCTGAATCAAGACCATCTGCCCTTCATCTCAGTCCCTTCCTGTTTATCAGCAGTGACCTCCCATGCCGCATTATTTTTCTTACGAATGCAGCTAGTTTAACAGTTAAGGTTTCTATGCTCAAAACCCCATTAGGTTCTGCACATAGTAGGCATCCTGGGCTGTCTTTGTGACCCCTATCACCATGTCTGGAAGGTGACATTTTGTCACCAGACCAGCCCCTCCCTATGGGGCAGCACCCAAAGAGACAGGGTGGAGACAGTAGTCTGGGATGTAGGCTTTCATGCCCACTTCTCAAGGTGGCTGGAATTTCCATCTCTGTCACAGGTGCCTCCCCATGTCCTGGCCCGACTGTGACACCTGTGCTTGTGTGCTGATGTTGAATGATATGCCCTTCTATCAGATGGCATCCTCTGTGTCCACATAGTCTCTGTACTAGGTGCTCAGGGAAGTAAGGAGTGAGCCAGTAAGCAGAGCTCCCCCCTGGCCCCTGCTTCCAGGTTCCTCCCCTGACTGCCTTTCGTGATGACCTGTAACCTGTGAGATGAAATAAACCCTTTCGTCCCCAGTTTGGTTTGGGTCTGTGCTTTATCTTCACAGCAGAAAAG
>PVIU01031027.1:0-15347 GCA_004026605.1 Ondatra zibethicus
AGTCTGGCATGCCCATGTATCAGACATGTGCCACAGTGTGATGAGTCTGGCATGCCCATGTATCAGACATGTGCCACAGTGTGAAGAGTCTGGCATGCCCACATATCAGACATGTGCCTCTCACTTGCAGTCATTATCTTTTTCTTCCTCTCCTTTTACACCCTCAAACTGGATTCTAGAGAAAGCTGGAGGAGCCCATTAGTCTAAGAACAATACATATTGCATTCTAAAACCTGTGTGATACAGAAGGAGGGATGTGAGTGTTGGAGAGTGTGGAGGGGAACTTCTTGGGACCCCAGGTTCTGAATCTGCACTGTCCACCACTTAGTCTCTACATAGCAAAGCCTTACTTAAGATTCCCTTTGCAAGATCTTTGACCCTTTTGTATCTTGGGATAACTAAATTTGCTTTTGCCAGCACCATCTCGATGACTTTAATGATATGCCAACCCCACTCCCCACTCTTCTGTTCATTTTCAGTCATGATCAGGAATCAGACATCTAGAGATGTCCTATCAGTTTGTAGAAATAACTTAGCTTGGGGAAATGATGAGGCTGGGCACGGATAGGGTAAATGGTAGAACTGGGCAGAAACATCGGTCCTTATTCTCTTGTTCAAAAATTTCTAGCTCATCACTTTTGACACTGACATGCTTTGCCACCCAGTTCTACCACCTTGTGTCCTCGTTCATTCATGATACCACCACAACTGCTCTTAGAATCTCTGCAACCAGGCCCTTTTCCTGTTTTCCCATTCCCCTTTCCATTTTCATTATATTTTCCTTTCTGCTTTTTCCTTCTCCCTTTCCTTGTCATAATCAATTCCCTCTTTTTCTTCCCCATCATTTGTGTCTGTGTTGTTTGTTTATTAGTTGTTCTGAGTCTCATGCATCCTAGTCTAGCCTCAAACTCACTCTGCATATTTTGAACTCCTCAAGCCCTAGCTTCCACCTCCCAAGTTCCGCGATTACAGGTGAGTGACACCTCCCCTGGATCCCCCCTTCCTGTTCTTCTCCTTTGTTCAAGGCTCAGAACTTGATTGGTAGCAACCCACCCTGGCAGAAAGAAGTTAAAGTGAGTGCTCCAAGCTATCTTGTCTTGACTGACAAGAATTTTAGAAAAAAATGTCATTCACATCTACAAAAATGTGTAAAACAAGTGAACAAACCACTGCAGATGATGCTCTAGGGTTTGGGGAATGAGGATATCTCATTTCATGGTTTTTTATACTTGGAATGAAATGATCTAGCTTGACCACATGGGAGACTTAACAGACTACTAGGTATATCCAAACTCTCATTTCCTTGATGGGAAAGACAAATTTTTCTGTCTGGTTTGAGAAAAGATGGGGAGATACTTTGATTATCTATCACTGAAGAAGAGTTTTGATATAATCATGTACTTTGAGAAGAATTTTTCCATTCAACACTGACTCACAGGACATTGAACACAGGGAACCTTCATTACTACCCCGCTCATGGGAGTCTTCATATCCTATGAGGATAGCTTGGAGTAAAGACAACTTGGAGACCAAGGGCTGGCTTATTTTGCTGGGGAATTCTTGTTGTTGAGTATTATTGGAGAACAAATGTGGTGTCCCATGCAAATCCTATAGAGGCTGATGAAGCCTCAGATGCTTCCCTTTAGACGCAGACAGAAAAGACCGTTCTATATTCTGCAAGAGGTCGGCATCAGTCCTGGTTGAGCATGCAGAGATGATTGAAGTAGATCACAATCCCCCACCTCTTCATTACAAGAAAGAAGAGGGGAATCTCTGGCAAACGAATAGATATCTGTGGAAGTCTCAATAGACTGGCCTGCCTGGAAGAACCTGATAGGGCATGTGAGCTTCATACTGAGCTTTAAAATGAACTACTTTAAGCAGACTTGCACTCAGCGTCTCCAGCTTCTCCTACTTAATCCTTTCCCATGCGTGGCTTTACATATTATTTATTGAGCCGCCTTCACAATTATGACTTGGTTGGTGCATAAAGATCCCCCTAGGAGGATGTGCAGTAATTTGTCAAGCATTCATCTCTTGCTGGACATTTAGGGTTTTTCCAATGTTTTGTGATTATAAATAATGTTGCAAAAAATGTTCATTGCTTCTCCCCCCCCACCTTCTTTATGTCATTTCCTTAGCGTGCATTCCCATGAGTGGGATAACTGCCTTAAAGTGTAAACATTTTATTTAAACAAGTCCAATAAGGAAGAATACATTCTGCAGACTTGAAAAAGTGAATCAAGGGTCTGAAAAATACCAACTGATGGATGTTAAATCTTTGCATCATTTGCTTTCATGGAAAATGAAGGCAAACATTCCCCTCCAACAACAGAATCCCGTGAATTAACATCAGCCACATATGCACTACCAATGGGCTGACAAACAGACTTTAGCCGCAGGCCTGCGGAACATCACAACAGAAACGATCTTGCCCTTGGGTTCAGTACAACATCCAACTCCATTATCGCTTTCCCAGTAAATAGCCCTTGCCATCTCTAGCTACAGCTGTGTGAAACCAACAGTGTCCACTTGGCAGTGAACCACATACCAAAGGGTTGCTCAATTATTATCCAGAAATAAAACTTTAATCACTTTTCTTGGCTAAGTAAATGTAAGGTACTTTTCATTTAGCAAAGAGTAAAATAATGCCTTCTAAGCAAGTTTTGGCTTCAAATATCAGAATTTTATCACAGAGGGTGTTTTGATGGCGTTAACACATAACTGAATCTGCAGAATTCTCTTCTCCATCTTTGCCTTCCTATGGTTTTTGGCAGTCAGGAAGTATTCACCTCAAGGCAAATTCTTTCCTTCCTTTCCCATTTCCCGAAGGGAGACATCTTTCACAATAGTTACACTACAGTGATATTTGTTTCACTTCAACAAAAATTTATTGAGTGTGTATGTGGCAAAGCATATGGAAAGAATATGGGTTTGAGTATCATGCTGACTTGCTCTGTAGCCAAAGAAATTTATGTATTTTTGCTAAATTCCAATGCCTTCATCTATTAAATGAAACAAATAATTCTTTTTACAAAGTGAACATAAACCAGAAATAATGTAAATGAGAAAAATGTCCTGTATACAATAGGCACTCAATAAATGGCAATTATTTTTGCTGGCATCCAAGTAGAATAATGAAATGAAAAGTGAGAATCATTTTTAGGAGTCTGCAGAATTACAGACAAGTATAAGCATAATTATGATACCATACAATCTGTGACAAATGCCACAGAAGAGAATCAGAGCCTCAAAGGAAGGGCCAAAGAGAGAGACTTATGTCCGAATGAGGTAGTGATACAAACTGAAAAGCAGCCTGGATCTGGCTTCCAAGTCCTAGATTCTGCTAAATCCACTGAGTATGTCATCTGGTAGTGGAAAAGTGAGTTAATATTCCCTCTTCACAAAGCTGAGAATCAACACATGCGTGGCACTTTTTGTCATTTCAGTTTCCTTTATACACATTAGTGGTTTTAGTAATGACGGTGGTGAATGAAATCATCTTAGAAACTCTGTGGAGTTGGGGCATTAGGAAAGAGAATCAGGGAGTGGGTTGAGCACCGAATACAGAATGGGACTATTGGTGGAGACTGGCTTACGGAGAGCACCGAATACAGAATGGGACTATTGGTGGAGACTGGCTTATGGAGAGCTCCGCGAAAAGAATGTGTGCCCCAGGTGAGCATGTGATGTGAGGAATGATAGTGAGTGTGAGTCTCTGGAGAGACGTTGCACAGATGTGTTTGCATTTGATTTGAGATCATGTTTAGCTCTTGGAGTTTTTCAAAATGGAAGTAAAATCACTCATACTTCACACATAAATTTTAGAAGTGAAATCTCAGAGTGGTACAGAGATGCTCACTCTGTAGTATTTATTGAGAAAGGGTGTATACCATACTTCCCATGTCCAAAGATTGAGTTCAGAAGACATTCTAATTTGAAACTTTCTATGGTAGCCTGAATAGCAGCCTCGGAAGACGTTCACATCCAAATGCCCATGTTGTGTTGTCTTGTGCTGCAAGAGAAGGAGGAAGAGTTCTGGGCATTGTTAAGGACTTCAGGTTGCAAGTGTTGTCCTTGTGGGTCTAGTGTATTCAGACAAACACTGGTCAGAAGGAAGCCTCAGTGGATGGTGACAGACAGGCGATGTGCAGAAAGGACAAGCTCGTGACGCTCCGAAGGGCCTCCATGAGAAACAACAATACTTCAGTTTTAGGACTTCTGCCCTTTAGAACAATAGCAGAATCCATTTGTTCTGCAAGCTATTCAGTTTGTGGAACAATACAAATCAGCAATTGAAAACTAATATAAGACTCTTTCCTGCTTATTGCTTTAACTCATTTTTTTTCATTCTGTCATCAACCCAAATAAATAAAGATAACCTAATTTTTTTCTCCTGGAATTTCTATGGGAAACAATGACTATCATCTAGCCAAAACATCTTAACTCTTATAAATAAAGTCTGTTTAGAAAATTTAAAATATTAATTGTTCAAAATAATGAGATTAATTATGGATTTCTCCCACCCCATGGTTTGTGTGCATGTGTGTGTATGTGTGTGTGTGTGTGTGTGTGTGTGTGATGTACTTTGATCCTATTACTCCTCAAATACTCCCTAAAGTTAGATTTGATATTAAATAGAATCCAGGATCTGTCTGCATAGTCCTTTGCCTACTCGGTTTTGTGTAGCTTGCACCCTGGAGTCAGAGAGTATGTCAACTAGCATATTCTCGGTTTAGGAATGGAGAAGTTCCCCAGACAGAAAGTGAGATTCTAAATGCAAGGCTCTCTGCATTCTCCCATCCTGCAGACAAAGAATGTCTGTAGGACTTTCCTTGTTGCTGATATTAAGTGTTCAATTTGGCCTTTGTTCAGCCTGGAGGAAAGACAAATCACTAACTTTCAGCACAGTTAAAACTTAAGAAGCTGGGAGTGAGAAAAAAAAAACACATTACAAGTAAGGCACTTTAAGAACTTAGCAGAATTCAGTGGTCAGTCAGACTTTGCGTTCCTGTCCCCTATGGCTTCAGCCAGAAAACATTGGAACCAGGCCCTTCAACTATGCATACCTCACAGGTAAGGGCTGTCTGTGCTTTAATTTGCCATTCGGTTCGCCCCAGGATTTTCAGGTGCTGCATAAGGTGTGAGGTACAGAGTGAACCTCAGTTCTTGGTTGTCAGCCATTGGACAATGGCCACAGTATTATTAAACTATCAAGCATGCTGGGGCTGAACCACAAAATTTAATTTTCCTTACTGCAGGGACTAATCAACTTCCATAGACTGGAGGACCTAAAGAGACGGTTTGTATCTGCAAAAAGCCTCACCCTTCAGACTTCGGCAAGCTAATTTTAGTTTTGTCTGTCCTCCGGATTGCAAATGCTGATAGAAATTCAACTTGATGCAAAACAGATAAGAGGTGGAGCTCACATGAATACAATCTGTGACATAAACTGAGGAGAGATGAAAGCTTCAGGGCCCTCGGGGACACCTTGGTGAATGTCTGGAAGTTTCACTATAGGGAGCGTGGCTGTAATTGTTAATAAAATATATTTTTACATTCTATAGCTAGCAGAGAGTTTGCCCAGTCCTTCTTGCTGTCTTCATGAGGATTTCTCTCAAACTTCAACACATTGCCTTTCTAGGGATCTTTTTATTTTTGGTGCTTTCTCAACTACCTCTCTTTTCCTGTCCCACCTATAACCATAAATTAGGGTTTAGAATGGGTGACCCTGAAGCAAGGAAAGAAGACTGGCATCTGAAATGCCTCTGTTGTCATAGGGCACCACAGTCCCAAATGTGTCGGGGTCATTGGTTTAATCCTGTTATGAACTACCAGAGTCTTCTAAAAGATTATCTAATCATCCTATTAAACAATACTTTAATGATAAAAAGAATGTATATTTCCAAACATTCTATCAATTATATTTCAAATTTAATTTTAATTCATACATAACAAAAGTTAAAATAAGTTTATAAATATGAAGTGCTTCCCAAATTTTCATGTCAACTTTGCTCAGCAGCCACAGTTAACATACATGTTACCACAGTGCTTATCTGACTGTTTCCTTTAAACTTAGGAAAAATGAGGCAGACCCTAAAAGTGAGAAAGAAAATGCTTGTGTTTGACCACCAAAAGTCAGCTAGCAGAGCAAGGGATTCCACATGGCATTGATTGTTCCCGAGCTGATGCAATCAACATGGAATAATAAGGTGGAATCGGCCGACTCTTGAGGTGGAAAAACTTTTGATTATGTGGATTACACGATCAGAAGCAGCAAATCCATGTGGCTAGGAGCCAAGCGACAATTGTAGGAAGGGTACTGTATCTCTAGATACTCAAGGATGAACTCAGGGAGACATCAAAGGAAAGACTTTCAACTGGGGCCCAGGATTGATTTGATTGCTTTGGGACACAAATTATTTGGCATAACACCAGAGATTTGGGGTAAATTCCAAGTACTTAGATGGGCGACCCAAGACTTAGGGCTGCTCAATTTGCAGCTATCGTTAAGGAGACAATGAAAAGGAGAGCCAGCAGTGTGCGCCAGGGAGCTGCAGGGCTTGAGGGGCTGCCTGGAAGACTCAACATCAATTCTGATAATTTCTATTGAAACATATAATCAAGTTTCTGCACAACCAATTTCTAAATGAACTTTTCAAAGCAACCTATATTTTTATGATGTCCAACTTAAATGGGAGGAAAAAAACTAAAGTCTTCTTTAATGTAACTATGCTTTCTCCCAGTGGAGTGGAGAGCTGTTTCTGACTAAAGATTGAAATGCCTACTCATCAGACCATCTTTCCAGAGTTGAACAATTCATATAAAGAGTCTCTGTCTCTACCTGGAAACCATGGTAAGTATTGAAATGGAATTGGAAGTACATTACTGCATTTGTATTTTAGTAGGAAAGACACTAGTTTGTGTCTACCTACCTGATACCCCTCTATCCTTCTTCCTTCCCCATTTGGAGAAAATGCCAGTTTTTTGTTTGTTTGTTTGTTTTGTTTTTAAGTAGCAATGTACACAGTTTTAGGAAGTAGTCTCTGGTTGTTGGTAGTGAATCACATATAACCCTCCCCCACCTCTTGGTTATTGATGTAGGCAGGACTATAACAGACAAATGGAATAAAAGGAGAACTGTGAAGACAAAGTTTTTTTTCTATGGGTGACCCTGAAGCAAGGAAAGAAGACTGGCATCTGAAATGCCTCTGTTGTCATAGGGTACCACAGTCCCAAATGTGTCGGGGTCATTGGTTTAATCCTGTTATGAACTACCAGAATCTTCTAAAAGATTATCTAATCATCCTATTAAACAATACTTTAATGATAAAAAGAATGTAGATTTCCAAACATCACTCTTGACTCCCCCTGTTTGTGATGGGCTCCCCAAAGCTGATGTACACATCAGCAGTTATTGCAAGCTCCCCAGAGGAGAACACAGCATCTCACTGAAGACTGTAGATCCTTGGAAGAGGAGGCCCTTATCATTAAGCTCCACACACAAACAGGAAATGATTTCTTCCGGCTTTCTTGTTCTGGGAGTTAAGAAATATGTTCAAACTCGGTGCCAGTCTAACACTGCAAGTATGAGCAGTTCTGTGCTCATTCTGTGAATCGGCAGACATGGATTGTTCAACCTTAAAGCCAGAGTGGAGACGACCCTTAACTTTCCTTCACCTGTCCTCTCTCCTAGTCTTACCTTTCCCATTTCCTTCCCTTAGATCACAAAATAGAACAAAAAGAATGAAAACAGAGAGGTGATTTAACTTTAAACAACTTATTTTGATATATGTACATCCCAAAGTAGTGAATGATATCTTCAATGGGCTCATTTTAAATTTTTCTTGTAGACGCTCATCATGGAACTTTAACCCCTCAAAAATGCGAGAAAGCAGATTGAAGATCTAAAGGACTTCACTGATCACTCAAAGAATTGTTTTCTGAAGTTTGAGCCATAGCAGCCTTTCTTCTGTAATATTTAACCTACATCCCAGGGAGGAAACTGTTGGGTTCAAGAGAGTTGGAAGGTGAAAGACTCAAATTCCATCCTGATATTTGGAAATTTAGTAAACAGGAGGGAAGCAAAGGCGTGGACATAGAGTAGCTTTCCCCTCACTCGACTTTCTAATGTGTTCTGTTTCGTGCTTTTTCAATCTGGTCAGTTTTCAAGCTTGTGTTGAGTGAAATCGAAACATTTTGATAGTGCTTATTTATAAAGATGTAATCTCAATTATCCTCCAAAATATGTGCATGTGTGTGTGAGAGAGATCATTCACTGTGTGTCCTCCAGTTGTAGTAACTGTTGTATTGAATTTAATTTGAGCTCAGTTTAACCCTAAGCAGAATCCCACTGAGAATTTCTGGAGGAAAGGAGGAACGAGGAGGAGGAAGAAAGGGTGGAGAAGAGGAGTTGCCAGGAGAGGCACTGAATGAAAACTGGGCATTTCACAGTCAGCATGACGCTGACGAAGGCTGTACTGTACACATGTTAAATTTATCAAGAGGAAACAGAGAGCTCCCATGACTAGGATGGAAAGTGGTTTTGAAGGTTCTTTCAAAATGATGGCTTTTGGGCTTTTATAGGAAACATTTGCTTTGTAGGGAAACCTGGCAAAAGACAGGGGTGCCTATCAATGGCAACAATTATAAGTATTCTAATTGCCTGGCAATAATTTGCTGTGCAAAAGTGGCCTGTGCCTCCTGTGTTTGCATCATTGGTTTAGAAGCAGTCGTGGTGGGATGTTGCGTGGTTTCTTCACACCTCCTGTACTGAGAATACATTCAGGACAGCTGATGCGACTTTCACTTCTTCCTTGTCTCCCCTCCTTCCTCCACATCTCCTGTTTCCGGTGCTAGGGAGGGAGAGTGGGGAGGAAGAGCAGACATAAAATAACTGCAAGAGTCACTGACTGTTGCTCAATGTATTTTATTATTTCAAGAATTCATTCAAAGCCGGGCTGCAATTACATTTAAAACAGGAGAATAATGGGCTACTGACATGTATATGGTTTTAGAAATATAAGGCCTCATTTTCTCAGCTGGAGTTTCCCCTCCAATGTGCATTTGCATTACATTAGAGATGCTCTTTTGGAGAAGGAAGATCACATGCATTCAGACATTTTGACATTATCTGGGTCAGAGGGAACATTTAAAAGCAGTAGCCCCTACAAGAACCAAAGCTTTCTTACAGGCAAGCATCACAGGCATTAAGGAAGGAGGCCAGCCCCACGTGTCTCCCTACATTGGCCATGTTTTATGACATACCTGCCTAACCCAGACATTAATCTACTGAAGATGGATTGGCCTGGTCATGGTCCTCTGCTAACCTTCAACGGCATGTACATTACCTAAATTGAAATCTGCACTTTTTCATGCCATGAATGGTTTGATGTGACGGTCCAAGGAATGTCGGCTGCATTAGAATTGTTTTTTATGTGGACAGAAGGTCCCTCCTATTTACCTTTCAGCAGAACAGCTGCAGGCTCTCCTTTCCACTTGACAATGGAGGCATTCATCCCCAGTGTTCACCCCAAGAGGAGCTGCCCACACTGGCTCAGAACTGCATGGCCTTCCTCAGGTATGTAAGTGTCTTCCTGCTTTCCTGTGCCCAGAAGTGACAAAGACACAATGTAAAAGGAATGTAGAAGTTTTCACCTGTTTAATTGTCTAATAAAGCCCTGCACAATAAGTTCTTTGTCATCTTTCAAGAAGAGGTCAGCTTTAAGTGTCAGCGATTAAATGGGGGCTTTATGAACACAGAGAGACCCGTGCAATTGCTGTGGTACTGGGGGACAAACTCACAAGGCTGTAGACGATGTCTATAATTTTCTAATCTTCTATGTCTTAGTTTCCTGGACATGACACTCTTTCCTTACCCTGCACTCACATCCCTTTCCTGAATGGTAGAGAACTAGATTTATGTTTGCCCCATATAATTAATGGACTCAGTTGTCCTAGGGAAGGGTGGGTCTTTGTAAAGCTCATTTCTGGATTTAGCTGCGTTTTTCTGCAGAATTTAAATTGAAAGGGTAAATGGACATCTTGGCACTTTATAGATGGACAATCCGAGTGCAAATCCTACTCCTCTGTATATATTACAGATGTGTGACTTCTGATTTTCATTTTTATTCTGACAACTGATAAAGATATGAAGGTTACTTCAGAGTAGCAAACAGCAGCCTCTAGCTGCTGGGAATCCAATGCTATGCTCTACTTTCCTGGTGTCTAAAATGTTTAATCCAGGAAAGTGTTTGGCATAATGTAAACACATCATGAATTTGCTCTTATTATTACAACTTCTGCAATAAAAGTGTGAAGAGTCACACTTCTATGCTTGCTTTTGTAGACATTCCACACTGTCCTTTGGAAGAGCAGCTAAAGGTTAATTTTAAACAACTGTATTGACAAACTCCAGGAAATCATAGAACAGGACATTCCTTGCAGTAACTTTGGACAACAATCAGGCCTCTGCTTTGGCAATGAGATGCACTGGTGTCCTCTAGATGCTTGTATGTCCTCTGTCAATGTCTGGCAGGAGTCAATGAAATTTAGTGGCAAGTGGTTGTGACATTAGTGAGGAGTCTGCCACAAGCAAGTGGCAAAGAACTAAAGAGAGGAGGGTTGATGTTGCTTGGCGGGAAAGCTGTTCACCTGCTGGAGTTACACTGGGCTTGGGCCAATCCCATTTGTCCCCACTTTCTCAGGCAATAAATTGCCCTGGTGAGTAATGACACACACCTACCAATTTAGAAAATTAGAGAGATAGTTTCCATTCATTGGAATTAACTCCAGTGTAGGTGTGGAGAACTAGAGGCTCTTTGAATGATTCAAACTCTTCTCAAAGAATTTCCCTAGCATTTGTCTCCCTTGCAAACATTTGTAGTTAATATAGGGCAGTCCATGGGTTCCTCTCTTGCTCACACTTTGATGGTCAAGTGAAGAAGGGATCAGCTAAGAGTATAGAAAATGCCAAACACTGGCACAGAAAACATCCTACAAAGGTTGAACATGACATGTCTCTAGGACTGAGGTGATGGTAGTTAAATTTAGACATCAGAGTTGATAAACCTAATAACTAAATCATTAAATCACATCTCTCTCCCCTTTTCTCTCTGAATTAAAAATCTCTATCCCCCTACCTCTGTTTCCCATGTAGCTGGATAATAGGTTTGTGTGAACACATCCTTCTCATGAAATGTTCCTAGAAGTCCTCAGTACTGATGTAAAGAACAATGAATGCAGTCTCACATTGGACTAAATGTCTAGCTTAAATGCCATTCTTTGTTGCTCTCCCTCCTCTAACGCTATGAAGTCCTTCTGTCAGTTTTCTTCTACAGTGGCTCCGTTGTTTCTGGGAGTCTTGTGAGGTAAGATGTCTAGAAGGACAGCCTGTTATCTAAAGCATCTTTGCAGATGGGGAAAACTCACACAGATCCAAGGAATCAGGTACATTTGTTCTGATGGAAACTGAAACAGAACTCTTTGGCCATCCAGTTATGTCAATTTCCATTATTGGCACCTGCAGAAAGTTCCCCAAACCACACTCATTGGCGCAGGTTGCTTGCTCATCCTCTACTGTGCTGAGGGATCACGGAGAGAAGACAAAAAGAATAAGAAGCTTTCTAACTCAGTACAAAGGAATTGTGCATTTCTCTTACTTACAGATTTCAAAGTTTCATTCAGGACACACCAAATGACGCTTCAGTAACACACACCACCCATTCTAATGATTATATATTAAGGTATGGCATTTAAGTTTATTTGCTTTCTGAGACTCTTAGTTGAAGATCCTTTAAAATTTTATCTATCTTTCCAATAGGGGAGAAAGATGTATGAACACTAGCTTCTCAGTGTATCCATTTGATTGAGACACACATCATACAATCTCCTGATTCATTCATCAAGTAATGTATGCATCTAAACCTAATTTGAAGGGGAAAGAAAAGATGCTCTGCCATGTTCTGGAATTACCACATCCAATGCAATCATAAGCTGCAGGCGGATTCTTAATAGTACTGTCGTAAGTGAGGCACATCTGACACAGAAAAACATTTGACAACATCTGGAAACATACTTGGTTGTCAGAATTGTGGGGCAGTGAAAGTGGCATCTAGTAGTTTGAAGTCAGAGACACCATAGTGCACAGGACTCCTGTCTTAGGGTTTCTATGGCAACTCTTCTAAGGAAAAACATTGAATTGGCAAGACTCACAACTTCAGAGATTTGGTGCATTTTCTTTATGGCAGGACGTGGTGGCATGCAGGCAGTCATGGTGCAGGAGAAAGAGCTGAGAGTTTGTTCTACATCTTGACCCACAGACAACAAGAAGTGAACTGTGGAGGGCATTTTCTTTCAAACCATCACAGCAACCCACAGTGAAGTGCCTGGCTCAGAATGCTAGCATTGTGGGGGTTGAGAAAGCATGAATGAGGATCCTGGGTTTCCTATCCTTCATGTACAGAGGACAACCCCTGCTCAGATAAAAACTGGGAATTATTAAGGGCTTTAGTGATTTAAACTGTGTGCCACATTGGTGAACTAGTAGGCTAGACCAATAGTTTAATGAAACCCAACAGAAAGTTTAATAACAGTGATATTTGACAATAACAGGAATCATATTGGATTGTCTATCTGTGTGCAGAGGAGAAAATAAAGGTGTATGTTAACCTCATGACATTTTCAAGAATAAATTCTAGATGGATTAAAACTATAAAGGCATAAAATATAAATGAAAACTGGTATTTGAATTAAATAGGAAGCTGGATGGTGGTGGCTAACAGCTTTAAGCTCAGCACTTGGGAGGCAGAGGCAGGTGGATCTCTATGAATTCGAATCTAGCCTGCTACAGAGTGAGTTCCAGGACACACAGGTCTGTTATACAGAGAAACCCTGTCTCAAAAAGGGTAGGAAAGTATCTTAAACAGAAACCTGAAAACAATAAGCTTATTAGAAATATTATAATATTTTAAAGAGGGGGCTATCAGAAAGAGTTTAAGAGACAGAGTGGATGGAGGACAAGAAAACAAGGCTCTCTAAATTAACACAAGCAAAGCTCATATGAACTCACAGAGACTAAGCAGGATGTACAGGGACTGCACAGGTCTGTACTAGGTCTTCTACATTTATATTCCGGCTTTCAATTTAGTGTTTTTATGGGATTCCTGAATGTGCAAATGGGTACGTCTCTGATTTTTGTGCCTTCTCTTGAGCTCTTTTCCTTCTGTTGGTTTGTCTTGTCTTACTTTAATGTGAGAGTTTTCTGTTTTATCTTATTACATTTTATTTTGTTATATTTTTTAAATGAATGAATGCAAACTTAATCACCAGAGTAAAGGAACAACTGACCTGTGGTTCATACTTTCTGAGAGAGGGAAAGATTCATTTTCTTCAATGGAGTGATGCAGGGTATATCAACCACTCTAGGAGAGGCCTCATGCTCAGGAGTAGCTGACCAATATATAATGGACTCCACAGATTTGTTGTTGTTTGTAGTAAGGGGTCCGGGCCTGCTTTTGGTCCCGGCCGCCCAGCTCCTGCTGCGTACCTGAAATAATTACACGGAAACTGTATTCATTTAAATGCTGCCTGGCCCATTATCTCCAGCCCCTTATTGGCTAACTCTCACAAATTATTTTAGCCCATCTCCATTAATGTGTATCGCCACTTGAGTTGTGGCTTACCAGCATGAGTCTAACCAGTGTCCAATTTGGGCCGGAGAAGCATGGCATCTGCCACACTCCCTTTCTCCCTAGCATTCCATTCTGTCTACTCTGCCCACCTAAGGCTGCCCTATCAAAAGGCCAAGGCAGTCTCTTTATTTAACCAATGAAAGCAACCCAAATACAGAAGGACCCTCCTACACCATTTCCCCTTTTTCTATTTAAACAAAAAAGAAAGGTTTTCATTTTAACATAGTAAAATTACATATAACAAAACAGTTATCAAGCAAGAATTACAGTTACAATATTTATATCTATTTTATCTTTTATCATAACAATGGAAAACTCTTAACTATAACCATTCTTCAACTCCATCAAAGACTCCAGAAGGATATAATATTACCTAAGTAAACAAGTAATAAGCAACTTCTAAACTCTAGAAATGACAGGGACATCTCGCTACCTGTACAGTCACCCAAAGTTCCTCTGTACCGTTGGGGCATCCATCTTCAGCCTATAGGCCCATAGTATCCAGCAGACATTTCCATGAAGCAGGAAAATTCAAAGACAGTTCAGTCACTTTCTTCTGTATCCTGTAGAATGTCTCGTAGACTCTTTCATGAATCAGGAACCCTGAAGGATCATCTCACCTTTAGGCAAGTTCAGCAGACCTCTCTCTGCAGGTTCTTTGTGTCCATTTAAGCAGTCCAGGCAAGAGCAGTTTCTTGCCCAAATGGCTAGCAAACTCCATAAGGAGCCTCTTCGATGCCTGTCTTCCTCTTGAAGTAGCTGGTGCTACCAGGAGCAGACGTGTCTCATTGTCATGAAAAGCCCTAAATTATTAAAACATTAAATGCTATATTCTGTCATCTTTGAAAGATATGAAGAATGTCTATCTAACTGAAATATACCTCAATATATATCTAGAAAATCTAACTAACATGACTACAAGCTTGACTATATCAATGATTATCTATTAACAACCTATATTTCCTAATTTACATTACATTTTTAAATGAACTACACAATCACAATACCTTAATCAAGATCAGAAATACATATATATAACAAAATTGACCTTAAATTTATATCAATAAAGCAAAATTTATACCAATGTAAATTATCCATATCTAAATCATCTCCCCCTTTAAATTTAAATTTAAAGAACATTTAGAAACAATATTTGGGAATATGGGCATAGTTACTTCTCTCAAAACTTCTTCCTGCTGTATGGGGGCGCTTTCAATCAAGTCTTTCAAGGTGTATCCTGTTCATCTCAGTCACCAGTTGAGTGAAGTAATTTTCTGAAGGTGTTCACAGTGACCTTTCAGGAGGGTGTGGTCTATCAAACCATATTTGTCTAGAAGGAATCCACAGGGTCTCATCCTCTGTGAAAACAAAAGAAGAACCTCTCTTCCAAAGCATCATAACCTAAACCCAAATTTTGAAGTAATAATAACTTTATAATATCCATGCTGGTTTAGCTTAGCAGCCCAGACAATGAAACGTCTCTCTGTACTTAGCTCCTTTACAGTCAAAAAATTCAAAGAAAACACAATAAAATACATAATCCAGACATTCTGTGAATTTTCCATTTTTACGTGGCTTATTTTTATTTCTTTTAATCTATAACTATCTGTAGTCTGTCTCTTTAAAGACTTTACCCTTTTATTTTAAGCATTAACT
>PVIU01031028.1:0-15364 GCA_004026605.1 Ondatra zibethicus
TATGGTGCTTATTAATGGAATACCTAAGCTTATTTGAAGAGTCACATCTTGGCTAGCAATATGAGATTTTATTCACCCCAGGAACACTAGGCTGTGCTTAGAAAAAGAATAGAAAAATACATTGCTTATCTGGACACTCAGATAGCTAATCTTGCTGAGGAATAGTGAAGTACATTCTCCAACTCATTGTCTAAGGAAACTCAACATCTCTCTTCACCTGACTTGACCCTTCAAGAGTTTTTGTTCAAGAAAATGGTTAATTTGTAAATATAATTGACATATGATTATGTCCACCACGAAGTTACACCCACAAAGACTACTTCTTTTTCTGCGTAGACTCAAAAGTTTGGAGCCCAGGAGGAGCTTAGCAAAACGGGATTTTTTTGAAAGTTCTTGCAGTAAAAGACAGTGTCTCAGCCAGGTTAATCCAGATCCTATCACATGTGTCTTTTGAAAATTATGCTTTTTTCCCTAAACATTATTTTTATTGCTGCATTGACAAAGACCTATGATAATCTATATTTGTTTACAATCAGACTCATGTTCAGACTTGAGTGACTGAAAGGATAAGAGGTAGACCAGTTGTTTCCCACACATTTAGGATTCAGTGTTTAGAAAGGGTTGCTTTTTAAGAAAAGTCATTTGTTCTCTTGATTATCCAGATTCCTTTAACTGAAACCCCAGACAGAGACTGTATTAAGGAAACCCTCAACATGATGTCATGTCATGCATACTCAGCTGGGAAACTGATATGCTCACTTTGGAGGAAGAAGGCAGAGTCAGGGTTCTGGCAGCCAAGTGGAACATGGCAAAAAGGATTAGAGCAGACAAATGTCAGCAAGGCAACTGTACCTTCAAGTGATTTTTTACTAATGTTGGCAATTAACATTAACCAGGTCCATTATAGCATGCTGAGCCTCACACAACAATTTCATGTTCATTATCATTCTAATTTCACAGAGAAACTGAAGAGCTTGTGTGTAGTTTTGCAGGAGTTACAGGGGTCAGAAATCCAAACACAACAAACCCTGTGTCTAAGTCCAAGTTCTTCTCTGCAACCCATATCATCCTTTCACTAGAATTTGGTTGAATTTTAAGTGACATTGATTAATATGTTTTATGTTTTAACATATCTCATAATAGGATAAGATGCTTTACATGTGTTTATTTAGTAATTATAACACATTTTTTTACTAACAATATGGCATATTTATAATTTTATAGAATCTGAGGAAATTAACTATAACCCCCAGCTTATACCACATTATAATCACTGATCTATGTAGGAATCCATTTTTAATTTGATTAATTTAAAATTATGTGATGACTAATTAGAGGCCTATCCTCTGAAGAATTAGTTGCTAGTAAACTTCTTGTGTGTTTATCAGCTACTAACATTTTCTAATGAAAACTCTAAGAGCAACCTCAATTGTAAAATTCATGTTTGTATGCCTCTCATATTTAAAAAAGAATTTTGTGAAATATTTACTAATATGTTTGAAATCCTTGTTTTTAAGGCATAAGTAGTACAGTTCTATAGGTTATCTACTAGTACTGCATATGTACATATAGCTGTAGTTCACTGATTGTCACCTGAAAATGACTTGATTTTTAATGCACTAAAAATGAGACTGGATATAGCTGAAATAGTTGAGTTCTTGCACAACATGCACAAGGCCCTAGGTGGATCCCAGGACCACCTTAACAGGGAGTGGCAATTCCAGCTCTGAGAGGGGAAAAGGGCGCCTTCAGAGGCTCAAGGCCATCTGTTGCTCTGTACGAAGTCTTAAAATAGCCTGGTATACCTGAGACCCGGGCTCACAAATATATTAACTAGTGAACTGATTAAAATTTATTCATTCCCTTTTTGATGGGTATTTGAATTGTTTCCAGGTCTTACTGCTTTAGTGAAAAAGATGTATATAGCAGTATACATATTTTCATGTGTCCCATTGGTGGAATACAGGTCAGGAATTTTTCTGTGTTAAGGAGAATACATAATAAAACTTACAATATGATACCAAATTATTTTTAAAGTAATGGTTCTAATTTGTAGCATAGTTATAATATAAGTAGTATAATAGTAGTAGATAAAAGGACCATTGATTTATTTTTCCACAACATTTTTATTGTCAAAGTTCTTAACTTTTCAAAATTAATTATAAGTCTTACACTTAATTTCAAAATTAAGTATAAGTCACATTAAGTATAATGTAGTCTTGTTATGAACTTGCCTAGTTACTGAGAAATTGAAAACTTCATATTTTTATTGGAATTATAAAGTTACTTTTGGAACCAATGTTCCTATTCTTATAAGTTGTGTGTCCTTTGCTTCTATTTATTTTCTGGAATTCAGCACACAATCTGTAATAGTTCTTTATTTGTTTTGTAAATTGCAGCTAGATATTATTTTTTGATCCTTCTGAAACATTTTTTATGAAGAAATGATTACAGTTTTCTTGTCATTTAATTTGTCTATCACCACTTCTATGTCTATAATTTGCTTTGAAGATCAGGAACCTTTTTAAGAGAAATAACAAGAGAGTGAAGACACAGGCATAAGCACCAAGCCCCAGGTGAAAGCATATATGTTGAGGAAGACCAGCTACTTACAAGTAGTTCCTCAGTTCAATGTGATCCTAACTAAAACTCTGAATGGGGTGGGATGATCTTGACAATTTCAAATATGTCCCTGGAAAAAACAGACTAGTAATAAGAGCTAAGAAAGATCTGGAAAGAATGAGCAATGCAGGGGGAGTGGGGCTTATTCAGAGACTTAAGTTGTTTATGAAGAAGAAGCTTCCAAGGGGCCAGGATGACTGACAGTCAATGAAATGCACAGTCAGCAGTCTGCAGGTTAAAACACCATCCAGACCATGGTCCAGTCTAGCAGGGAATGGTTAGTGGTGTTCAGTGGACTGTTTGTGCACAGAGGTAGTTTTTCTTACACATTCTCTACCAAGTGCATCTGAGATGGATGAGTTGACTTGCAGGGTTCATCAGGGGACACCGTGCTAGGAAATATTCATTGGCAGCCCAGGCTACATCTGTCAAGATATGAGCCATTAATATTAGCAATTAGGAGGCAGAAGCAGGCAGATCTCTGTGAGTTTGAGGCCACCTGGACAACAGAGCAAATTTCAGGCCAGTGAGGACCAACTAATGAAATCCTGTCTCCCAAAGTAGTAAAATAAAGGATCCAGACATGGTGGTGCATACCTGTAATCATGGAACTCGGGGAGGGGGCTGAGGTATGGATAGTCAGGAGTTCAAGGCCAGCTTGGGCTGTACAGAAGAGCCCTGTCTCAAAAACACAGAAATCTACTGGAGATGTACCTCATTTGTTATATTGGTTACACAGTACATATGACGCCCTGGGCTCAATCACCAGAAAAAAACAGGGATAGTCGTATAAATTTGTCATTCCAGCTCTCAGGAGTATACAGGAGTCAGGAGTTTGCTTATTTAAGTTGGCTATTTAGTCTTAATTTTTATTAAAATATATTTTGACATTTAAGTCTTTAATCTGTTTACAATTAAATTTTAGTCATTATGAGGAAATCATAGCCTTTCATTTCACTCTTCACCACCAATTATTTTTACGAGCTTTGTTTGTTGAAAAACTTCTGTTGTTCTTTTTTTTTCCAAGACAGGGTTTCCCTGAGTTGCTTTGGAACCAGTCCTGGAACTAGCTCTTGTAGACCAGGTTGGCCTCGAACTCACAGAGATGCCCCGTCTCTGCCTCCCGAGTGCTGGGATTAAAGGCGTGCAACACCACTGCCCAGGGCTTCTTTTGTTCTTAGTGATAAACCATCTTGACAATATTAATTTTATTTGTTGTGTGCATCTGTTTGGAGTTATACATCCTATTGGGTTATCTATTCTGTAATATTATATTACCTGATTATTTATGTCATGATTGCTTAATAATTATAATTTTACTATTGGGTTTGTACCCTCCATCCTAAATTTTCAGTGTATAATTAGCAAAACAATACATTTTTCTTCAACATTTCTTAGAAGATAAAGGAATTTATTTCTTCTTTTATTTAATCTATTAACTTGATAAAAATTTATGTATGGGATTCCTGATTAAGCTACTACTAAATTCTGGGTATTAAATAATCTCATTTTAGCATGCTCCTTCCCAGCATATACAAACAGCCTGTTTCAAATTGTCATTATTTTGTTAGGCTCTTTTTCAACAATTTTTATAAGTAAAATAAATTATATAAGTTTCACTTTTTCTTTGTTCTCCTTATAACAATTGGGATGCATTTCTAGTTTGTTCTATAAGAGCTTTCAGAAGAATGGATTATATCCATCAAAAACTTAGCAATGCCACCTGAAAGATATGATGTTGGTGATTTCTCCACAAGAAGAATGTGATTGATTTCTCAAGTACAATTCAAGTTATTTACTTATTCTTAAGTCAATAATTTTAAAATATTCATGTATGTGTATGAGTGTCCTGCCTGAATGTGTATATGTACACCACAGACCTTACTGATGCCGGAGAAGTGGGATCTGACATTGGAATTAAGGACGTTTGCAAGCTGACATGTTTGTGCTGGGAGTCAATGCTGTGTCCTCTGATCAAGTATACTTAATCACTGAGCCATCTCTGCAGTCTCTCTTAGGTTGATTTTTTTGTATTATATTGTTTCTTTAAAAAAGGAACAACTTTTATCATTTCATAGCTCTGCTGAGGAAAAATCTGAAATCATGGTGTCTACAGAGCCATGTTTTCTTTGGAACACCAAATAGAATTTTTTCTTTGCCTCCTCCAGATTCTAAGTTTTACTGCAAACATACAGTCAGATCAATTAGGTTCTTTAGATATATAAAGACTGTATTCTGTCTAGATAAGGAATCTTCAACCACTTCAAGATCTGTAGAACATGGCATTTAAATAACTTAGAGTTTTGTTGACATGAGACATGATTGCTCCTGGCAGCACCGATCTATTCCTGAGAGAATGTTGAGCACTGAAGACACTCCAACTGGAGCCTGTTTTCTTCTTGGCAAAAACTGGCCTTTGGGCAAAGAAGTGCCCATGCCTCAACCACTGACAAGATATAGTATCCAGAAATGGATAAACAGGACTGTCAAATCTTGCCAAGACAGGGTAAGACGGTTTTGAAAAATTTCTTGCCTTTGAAAATGGTCTGTCAGTTATTCCAGGCCTTAGCCAAAGTTGGCTGCTTCAATGTTGCAAATGAGATGTTGGGTGATTGCCCAGGTAGCCAGTTCTCTCTGTCATATATTGCTCACTTTGGAAACTACTTGATTGTACTTCCTGCCTGCTCAAGTAATATTATCTCCCTTCTTAGGCCTTTGATGGGGTTGAAGATTAGATAGTCATAGTTACCGTCCCCTTATGATCTAGCCAAGCCATTTCCAATACAAAACTTAGACTCCATAGGATAAAATGTTTATTAAAATATTTAGCATATGTTCCTTAATATTGTTTATGCTGATTGTAATTCTAATCTTATACTTAATATCTGTTCCTAGCATATATTGTTTTGTATTGGGTTTAGAACTCTCTTACTTAAACAAAAGGGAGAGGTGCTGTGGGAGCTCTTTTCGCTCCTTCAGCCAATAGCCTTTAAGATACCAGCCCACTTGGGCATGGACTCTTTTGTTTTAAAAAGGAGCAGTAGCCATGCATTTTCCCTCTTTCTTTGGACTCCACTTCCGGCTGTTAGACTCCTTTCCTGGTCGTGCAGAGGGCTGTTGTCTAGGACTGTGATCTGTAAGTTTTCCCTTTAAATAAATAACCCTTTTATTAATCATAATTCCAAACTGGTGTGGGATTGTTTTGTGACTTACACCTTCACAGGTCTTCTTTAGGTGACATGTTGAACTCTCAGGGATGTTGTCTACCTGTCAAAGCTACAAGACACAATTTCATGGCAGGCTTCCTGGTACTCTGGACCTTAGAATGTCTCTGCCCCATCTTTTGTGATGTACCCTGAGCCTTAGGTGCAGGAGTTGTGCTGTGGATAGATCATTTGGGGCTGGTTGCCCCACAGTCAGTTGTTCTTTGTGCTTAACTAGTTGCAGTTTTCTGTAATTGTTTTCTTCTGCTGCAAAAAGAAGCTTCTTGAAGATGGGGTGAGATCTGAACTTTGGGTATAAGGGTAAGAACTTGGAGTAAGGTAGCACTTGTACCAGCTTAGGAGAGGTGGGATAGTGGGGTCTCTTCCAAGATTTCTTGCTCCACTAGCCATTTATAACTGGTTAGGTTGATGCCATCAGGTGTGATTTTTCTGATAAGTGAGTGTTGAGTCCAGTTAGACAATTGTTGACTATCTCCAAGATGTGACAACCACTACTGCACTTTTAGTATATCTTGGCATGATGTTCATTGCTGCCATTCAGAGGCACCACAGCTGCATAGACCATGCTTGTTTTCCATCCTTAACAGCTTATGTAGTAACTTCTGGTACTATAATAGGTGGCCCTTAGAGATGTGGTTTTCAGGCCAGTTCCAGCTCAAGTCCTATGTTCAACATTCACTGTGTCTTCACAAGTAGATACTTACCTTCAGCTTCTGGGAATCAATCAAGACAACAGAAATAGCCTAATTGCTTTGGGAGTTTGTTGGACTCTCCTGACCAACAACTCAAAAGGAAGTCTCTCATGCTTGGTAATGAGATATTTGTTAGATAATTCATAGTTATTTGGTGGAATATTATCACTAACCAGTGTTACCTCATTAAAAATATGTGTATTTACATACATGCATAGTATACATACATACATGTACTTGTATGGATGGCATGTAAGTTTAGGTGCATAATGATTCCCTGTGTCTTTTTCAAGCATCCTTAGCGTTGTTAAACTCTTTTCCCTCCTTATCCTTTTGTATTCACTCCCCTTACCTTTTCTATTTTTCTCTTTATGTCACTTGTATCCACTATTCCTCTCTCCAGAGTGCTCCTATATCATGATTACACTTATGTTTTTCTAGTACCGCTTAATTTTAGTGTTTAAGTATATGTGTTTAGAATTGATGATTATGTTCAAGATTTTCTACTAAATCTCTTATGTCAACGTACTTTTCTTTCAATCACAGTATTAACCACCTATATAGTTTCTTTTTCCATTTTTAAAGATTTATTTATTTATTATGTATACAGATTCTGCCTGCATGTATGCCTGCAGCCGGAAAAGGGCATCAAATCTCATTATGGATGGTGACGAGCCACGATATGGTTGCTGGGAATTGAAATCAAGACCTCTAGAAGAGCAGCCAACCTCTTAACCTCTGAGCCATCTCTCCAGTCCATTTTGTTTATTCATGGTTAGTTCTCACAAAGGTTTGTTTCAAAATAAATGTGTTTCCTTCTCTAGTAAGCTATTGTTTTCTGTTTATTTCACTTCTGATCATATATTTCCCTTTTAAAATTGCTTCAAATTTGCTCATTTTTCTCTTATTTATTACTTTGGAGAAATGGTTAGTTTTGTCTTCTTCTTGTTGTTAGCATGATTAACCAACGTTGTAATGTTCATTTGTATAACTTTCATTGCAATTTTTAGTTGCAACCTTTTTATTATTTAAAGGATATTAGCAGCAGTTTAAATAATTCTAATACATGCATTTTTCGAAACATATTTTATAATATTGAAATACTCAGGAAACAAAAATATTACCTATTTCTATATGCATTATTCGAAGCATATTTTATAATATTCAAATACTCAGGAAACAAAAATATTACCTACCAAAATTGCCCTGTGTTTAGAGTACAGAATCATTTGAAGTCCATTTTTTCATGATATGTTTTGATACTATGCACATGTTTTCCTGCATGATCAATTTGAGTAACTTTCTTAAGTGCTTAAAATGTCTGTGTATGATCTAACAGTGAGAAGCAGGATTTTAAACATACCTCCCAGATAAAATATTTCATTTGTGTTAAGTAAGCATTCCCTGGCTTTGATGCTTTGTGTACAGGTTTGGCCCAGATATGACTGAAAGGCTTTCCCACTATGCTGGTATACAGTTTTCTCTGCAGTTTTACCAAACTTTGATTGACATATTTTGTCTACTTTATTGAGAAGATGTCAATGACTGCCTATTCCTGTTCTAGTATTATTGGATAACCACAGTCAAATCATTTTGGCTTAAGTTTTACTCTTCTCCAACTAAGTAATTTCTACTGATGTTTTATAGAAATTTCTTACAGAAAAACCTTATGATTGCATGTCTACAATTTATCTGAAAATATTTTTCTTGGTAAGTTTAAGTATATGATAATTGTTGACAATTTTGGACTTGTTTCTACTTTTCATTGTGCAATTGTGTTTGCCCAAACTTTTACTCTTTTCTTTCATGACATCGAATAATCAACTTTTTGTTCCTTTTCCTTCATTTTTATTACATATATTTAAAAGATATAATACATTGTTTATGGTAAACCTTAATTAAGGAATAATCTTTAACTTGAAAAAAATCCAAAGTAAAATAAAAAGTAGATATTCTTACATTAATAAACAGATTCATTGAAAACTTTAGCTTTTATATTTTAGAACTTTATTTTTAAATTTTTATTTTAATTGAAGTATAATTATAGCATAATATCACATTTTGCCTTAACTTTCTACTCTCCAGTCTCTCCCATGCTTATTCTTCTTCTTAAATTCATGCCCATTTTTCCTTTGTGTGTGTGTGTGTGTGTGTGTGTGTGTGTGTGTGTGTATGTATATGTTTTACTTTAAGTTGTTGGGTTTATTGTCCATTTATTGTTTCTTATATATTATTTCAGGTCTGACAACCTTGTACTAGATAGCTAATTAAGGGAAAAACTAGTTTTTTCTGTCTCCCAGCAATCATCAGTTACTTGTAGTTCTTTGTCTAAAGATGAAGCTCTGTGCTATTTCCTCCATTCTTAGGTATCATGTCTATAGACATCATTGTTAGGGCCTTGTTTAGGAAGGCATGTTGCTTCTGTCATTTCTAGGAGACACACTGTCTTCCTGTTCCTTTGGCTCTTGTAATTTTATGAGCCCTTATCTTGAGATGTTTCCTGAGTCTTAGGTGCAAGAGTTGGGCAATGCATGTATCCACTGGGCCTAGGTACTGTATGATCATTTGATCTCTGTATTTTTAAACATTGTGGTTTTCAGTAACTGTATCTGTCTATTGCAAGAGAAGCTTTGTTGATGAGGGATGAGAGCTACACTTAGCTGTGGGTATAAGCAATGGTTTTTGGTGGAGTCCAGCCTTAATGGAGGTTGCACGTTTCTGGGTAGGGGCCTGAGGATTAGAAATATTAGGCAGAAGGAACCAAGATATGAAAGAATAAGAACAAAGGTGGAGAATAGAATCAGGAGGGTAACTCAGTGAATACTGATTTTGACTGCTTTCATCTTCCACATGCTTATAGACCCCAATCCAAAGGGGTGGGGGGAAGCAAAAGATGCTTTAACATGATACAAAGAACAAATAGGGCCATTGCTTGCTTTAATACCTGAATCATCAAGCAACCATATCCTGAGTTAAGTATTATATTGTTTAGGCAGAACATGCAATAACCATATCTAACACTAAGAATCCTTTAGGTAACCACTCCCTGTGTCAAATCTCCTGTCATATCTTTGAAGAAGCAGGAATTGGCTTGAATTCTCTATCCTTTGGTCAAGATGGAATAGATCCACCTCTGTGGGCCATCTTAATACCCAAATCACCAAGCAACCACACCCTAGGTCAAGATATCTTGCTTGTTAAATCAGATCTCTATCAATAACCTTGAAAGAGCAAGAGTAGGTCTAAACTCTCTGACCTTTAGTCAAGGTACAGGGGACCCACTTCTGTGGGTTTTAGAATGCAGTTAGGAGTTATGCCTGTCTAGAAAAGAGTGGAATTGGAGTTTCCTCTAAAACCTACGACTTCACTAGCCCTAGGTAGCTGGCTCCATTTCCAGTAACAGGCATGATTTCCCTTCTGTAGAATGTGTGGTAAGTCCAATTAAGCAGCTGTTGCTCTATTTTTAACTGTACAGATTAATCACTAATTTTTAATGTACAGAATGTAACTTTTGTATTTTTCTTCTGCAAATATTTTCTTTACCATGTTTTTGGGAGCAGGTTTCTTGTTGGTGACTTCTTCAAATTTTTAACTATGCATGTCTTTATCTTTCCTATAAGAATTCTTTTTTTGATTTTTGTATTATTTTTATATATTTACTTTTTTAAAAAACAATATTTTCTCATTTTAGTAACACTCCCAGTTTCCACTCCCTCTCCTCTTTCCACTCCCTCCACCTTCTCCTGACAACAGCCCCCATCCACCATCCACTCCTCAGAGAGGGTAAGGCTTCCCACTGGGAATCAACAAAGTTTGGCATATAACTTTGAGACAGGACCAAAGTGCCCCTCCCCATATCTAGGTTGAGCAAGGTATCCCTTCAAAGAGAATCAGCTCCAAAAAGCCAGTTCAAGCACTAGGGATAAATCCTGGTCCCACTCCCAGTGGCCCCAGAGACTGCCCAAGCCACACAACTCTCACCTACATTCAGAGGGCCTAGTTTGGTCCTATACAGGCTCCCCTGCTGTCAGTTCAGAGTCATTGAGCTCCCACAAGCTCAGGTCAGCTGTATCTGTGGGTATCCCCATCGTGGTCTTGATCTCTCTTTTCATATTACTGCTCCTCTTTTTCTTAGACTGTACTCCATTGTGTAAATGTAACACTTTTTTAAAAAAAATCCATTCTTGAGTTGAGGGGCATCTTTGTTGTTTCCAGGTTCTGGTTATTACAAATAATGCTGCTATGAACACAGTTGAGCAAATGTCCTTATGGTATGAGTGTGCATATTTGGGTATGTGCACCTGAGTTGTACTGCTGGGTCTTGAGGTAGATTGATTCTCAATTTTCTGAGAAACCTCTATACTGATTTGCAAAGTGGCTGTACAAGTTTGCATTCCCATCAATAATGGCAGAGTGTTCCCCTTACTCGGCATCCTCTCCAGCATATGCTATCATCAGTGTTTTTGATCTTAGCCATTCTGACTGGTGAAAGATGGTATCTCAGAGTTGTTTTGATTTGCATTTTCCCGATGGCTAAGGATGTTGAACAATTCCTTAAGTGCCTTTTGGCCATTTGAGATTCTTCTATTTAGATCTGTACCCCATTTTCAGTATTTTGGTGTCTAGTTTCTTGAATTCTTTATATATTTTAGAGATCAGTTCTTTGTCTGATGTGGGGTTGGTGAAGCTTTTCTCATTCTGTAGAATGACATTTTGTCTTATTGACTGTGTCCTTTACCTTATAGAAGCTTCTCAATTTCAGAAGGTTTCATTAATTTACTAATTGTTGCTCCAGTATTTATGCTACTGATGTCATATTTAAAAAGTGGTCCCCTCTGCCCATGCATTCAAGGCTACTTCTCACTTTCTCTTCTATGAGGTTCAGTGTGGCTGGATTTATGTTGAGGTCTTTGATCTATTTGCATTTGATAGCGATACCTGCTTGTTTCATAGGTCAATTTGATTGGAAAATCTTTTCCCAATCCTTTACTCTGAAGTAATTTATGTTTTTGAGGTCGAGGTGTGTTTCTTGTATGCAGCAGAAGGATGGATCATGTTTTTGTATTCATTTAGTTAGCCTGTGTCTTTTTATAGGTGAATTGAGTCCATTGATATTAAGAGATGTTATGACCAGTGATTGCTAATTGCTTTTATTTTCCAGTGGTAGTGTTTATTTGTTTCTCTTCTTTGGGGGTGTGCTGATGTGAGGCTATCTGTTGCATGTGTTCATGGGTGCAGTTAACTTTCTTGGATTGGAGTTTTCCTTCTATTAGTTTCTGTAGGGCTAAATTTGTGGATAGGTATTGTTTAAATATGGTTTTGTCATAGAATATCCTGTTTTCTCTGTCTATGGTGATTGAAAGCTTTGCTGAGTATAGTAATCTGGGCTTGCATCCATGGTTTCTTAGTGTCTGTAGCACATCTGTCCAGGACCTTCTGACTTTCAGAGTTTCCATTGAGAAGTCAGGTGAAATTCTGATAGGCCTGCCTTTATATGTTACTTGGCTTTCCAAGACATGGTGTGGGAAGTCCTTCTGTTTATTTGTTACTTTTATTGGTTAATGAATAGATCTGTTTTGGCCAGTGGCTTAACAGAATAAGGCAAGGTGGGAGAAGGAGAGAGTAGGCAGAATCAGGGAGAAGCTATGTAGCCACTGCCAGGAAGAGGCTCCTCCACTGGAGCCCACCAAAACACCAACAACCTCATGGTGATGCGCAGATTAATGAAGATGGGTTAGTTCAGGATATAAGAGAAGCTAGAAATATGCTTACACTATTGACCAAACAGTATTGCAAATAATATGGTTTCTGTGTGATTATTTCAGAAGTCTGGGAAGCCTAGAAATGAACAAGCAGCCTCTCACTGACAAATTGGCATGCCACTGAGGTCAACTAAATCCACTTAAAACCTGAGAGAGTTTGGGAAGAAATTCTAGGCAGAGAAAAACAGAGTTTAACACAACTTCTTGCTCTGTTTGTTGATGGTATGCCTCAACTCCTTTAAGAGAGGTCTTTCTGATTCAGTGATAGCCAACCCCCCCCCCAAAAAAAAACCCAAAACTGCATTGTTTTGAAACTGCAGCTTTCTGGGTTTTGCTGCCAGCACAAACTCTGGCTCTTTCAAGAGACTGAGCGTTTAAATGGGGTCTGGGAACAGAGCGTTACAACTTGTTTAATGGCAACATAGACCTGCTGTGTGCCTGAAAATGGGGCAATGTACATGGCTCTCCAAGGTAGTGAATGTGTCACCTCCATGTTGGATGGGGCAGAGCAAGCACGCAGGGCCATATGGCCCTAGCCACTCCCACTTAGCCATTTGGTAAAGAAACTGCTCTTGCGTGAACTGCTTGATATTATGTTGTAGGAACTAGACATGCAGGTCCCACAGAGAAATGACTGCTGAACTTGCTTAAATGTGAGACGGTCCTTTGGGGTTCCTGCTTCATGAGTCTGCCAGACATTCCACAGGACACAGAAGAAAGCAACTGATGGACTTTGCCATTACAAGGCAGAAGAGATCTTCAAATTTCTTGCTTCATGGAAAAGTCTGCCAGATACTGTGGGCCTGTAGGCTGAAGATGGGTGGCCACAATGTTACAGAAGAACTTTGGGTGACTGTCGAGGCAGAAAAATGTCTCTGTCAATTCTAGAGTTTTAGAAGTTGCTTACAATGCACTTCCTGTTTACTTAGGTAATATTATATCCTTCTGGGTTCTTTGATGGAGTTGAAGATAGTTATAATTATAGTTTCTTTAGTTATGATAAAAATAAAGTAGATATAAATGTTGTAACTGTAATTCTTGCTTAATTCCTGTCTTGTTATATGTACTTTTACTATGTTAAAGTTAAAACCTTCTTTTTTATTTAAATAAAAAAGGGGAAATCGTGTGGAAAGTCCTTCTGTCTATGTGTTGCTTTTCTTGGTTAATGAATAAATCTGTTTCTGCCAGTGGCTTAGCAGAATAGGGCAAGGCGGGGATTCCAAGCAGGTAAAGGAGGAGAGAGAGATAGAGTCAAGGAGAAGCCATGTAGCCACTGCCAGGAACAGACTCCTCTGCTGGAGCCTTCCGAAACTTTGCTTGTATGCCATGACCTCATGGTGATGCACAGATTAATGGAGATGGGTTAGTTCAGGATATAAGAGCAAACTAGAAGTATGCTTAAGCTATTGGTATAACAATACTGCAAATAATATGGTTTCTGTGTGATTATTTCAGGAGTCTTGGCTGCCAGGAAATGAACAAGCAACCTCTTGCCAACAAAGACAGAAATCTATATTTGTCAGTTATTTACCTGTAAATGATATTTAAAACAATGAAAGTGAACAAGATCACAAAAGAAGTCAGTAGCTTGGATAGCGAGTGGCTCATGCCTACAATCCCAGTGTGTGGAAGGTGGAAACAGAGGGGTCCTCCTGACTTTTAGAATAGAATGAACTGCAGAGTGAGGTCCAACCACAAAGAAAGAAATGGAAATGGGTATCGTGAAAGATAGATGAAGGACTGTGTCTTAGAATGGCAGGAAAAAAAAAAAACATAGTAAAATCAGCAATGGAGATAGATCAGTGTGTCCACTGAGGCTGTAGGGAAAGCACGACAGCTATGTTGTCCTTGGGTTTTCGTGAAAGAAATATGCAAAGGGAAAGAGTTAGGCCTCTATGTTGTGTGCTACTAAGTTAAATATATGGATGAGAAAAAAGTGAGTATTAATTTTTTTTCTAAAGAATAATTCATTGTAGTTTCTTGAAACATCAGACATGGTGTTTGATGGTGTTATTTGGGGGTTTAAATGTGCAAACACCCAAAACTTTTTTTAGAAATAGTTATTTTTAAATTGCTTGTAAAGATAGATTATTAGCACATATTCACCATGTACCTTAATAGTGCTCATTGTGATGCTCCATATACACATACACTATATACTGACTAAATCCAGATTTCTTTTTTCTACCCCCTTTCTCATTCTTCCTAGGCTTAATTAATACTATTTTGATTTGAGGCAAAATATTCCAGACTCTGTGTATGGTACTTGACAGGTTATATAAGTACTGGCTTCTGGGGAACACTGGTTTCACTGGAGATAACTGTTGGTGACATTGACCTGGGCAACTTTGGTTTAAGGATGGCAGTAACTGATCAGCTATTTGGATTAACCTTTCAAGACAACTGTTCTTAAACAAGGGTCAAAATTGGAGGCATCTGAAAGGATGGTTTTGCTAAATCTGAGATTTAGACTGGCTGCTAGTGGGTGAGTGGGGCAGAGATGGCCCACTGAGAAGGCCAATCCTCACTAGCTGTAAATGACTACCAAGCAAATTAAAATGTTCATAGTTGGAAATGGAATACTTTTAAAGATATTCTATAGGTCAAAATTTCTGAGTTTTTTTCCAAAATAAGTTAAAATATCTCAACACCTTTCATGTTGTCTATGATAAAATGACCACTCTGGATATATAATAACATTTTGGGGTTAAGAATATTATTAAAATTAACATTAGCTGAGTTCTAGTGTTTTAAAGATGTATATACATACGGGACTATTGAAAGTTAGTTACATCATTTCTCACTTGTATTTTTTGCAGACAATTGTTTGGGCAATCACATCACAGATGATAATTCATCTTTATTGTCAACTGGATTAGATTTAGAAATACCCAAGATGCAAACCACCGAGTGTGACTGTAAGCCTATTTCAAGAGAACTTTAACTAAGCAGGGAAGACCTAATCAATATGGGTGGCGCCATCCCGAATGCACTGCAGTCCCAGATTGAAAATAAAGGTAGAAGGTAAGAGGGAGCAAGCTAAGCACCAGCACCAGCGCCAGCA
>PVIU01031029.1:0-15356 GCA_004026605.1 Ondatra zibethicus
ATAGAATTCACACAAAGGTGCTCCCAGTACTTGGTAGTCACACGCCTTTACTCCCAACAGCACTAGGGAGGTGGAGACAGGAGTGATATGGCTGGGCACAGAGAGGTACATAAAGCAGGAGGAGACAAGAGCTCATTGCAGTTTGAGGTTTGGTGGAGAGCATTGCAGTCTGCAGTCACGCTGAGGACAGGACCCCCCCTTTATTTGTCTGAGCCTTGGTAGAGGTAAGAACTCTCCAGTGGCTTGGCTGCTTTGCTTTTCTGATCTTCACCTTGAACCCCACTATCTGTCTCTGGGTTTTTATTAGTTGTGCTGTATCTGGTGCCCAGCTCTTGGGATACAAACCAACACTGGCCGAGGTACATGCAGCCAGAGTCCCCAACCTACCAGCTAGGTTTTTCTTTATTCTCTCCTGGTGGGCTTTCCCTGAACCCCATTCTTGGGCTTCTGCCAAATTAGGTAGCTGCCTTGAAATCCAATCAGGCTTTTACTGTTCTATGCAGCAGCAATAAGCCTCTCATCTTCATCATCATTGGCAGCAGATTTGGGGAGAAAATTGGGAATTCTTTAAAGGAGGAATTAGTTAAAATGGAGTTTTTCCCCCACATAAAATTGGTAACACAATTTGACAGAGAAAGTTAGGTCTTTGTATGATTATGTAATATATAATCTAAAAATGGGACATCTACATGAAGAGATAATCAGCTTAGCCAGGCCTGACGTTCTGTCAATTATCATTTTGTAATCCTTGTTGTCGTTTTGATAATTCTTTGTTTATTTCTTAAAAAGTTGTTTGGTTTGACTGCCAAGATACAAGCCTTAGAAAAATTTAATAAAACAGATCATAGAGATATTAAAATCCAGACAGAGGAATTTAATGGAGAACCAATTTCAGCATTGCATTGTAAGTTTAGGGAGGAAGAGCCTAAGGTTTTCAAACAACCAACCTTTTTTTTTTTTTTGGTTTTTCGAGACAGCGTTTCTCTGTGGCTTTGGAGCCTGTCCTGGAACTAGCTCTTGTAGACCAGGCTGGCCTCAAACTCACAGAGATCCACCTGCCTCTGCCTCCCGAGTGCTGGGATTAAAAGCGTACACCACCACCGCCCGGCTAACCAACCTTAATATATCCAGTAACCTTACAGGAATTGCCAAATGATAAAGGTTCTGTAAGAGCTGATTGGACTCTTATGGCAATGTTAGATTTAAGGAGAATCAAGGAAGCAATAATCTCATATGATATGCATTCACCTTTTGTGAAGCAAATATTAAACTCATGGTCACTTTGTAATAGAATTATCCCTAAAGACTGGATAGATTTGATTATAGCTGTTTTAGAATGTAGCCCACAATTACAAAGGAGTACCTGGTTCAGAGAAGAGGCTAAGATTATTGAACAACAGAGTAAATCTAGAGGTAGGGAAACCTCCCAAGATCAAATTCTTGGAGAAGGAAACTTTGCTATTATAGAAAGGCAATCCCTATATGATGACCATGCCCTGGCTTTATGCCATGCAGCAACTTTGAATGCTTGAGACAGAACTGGAGAAATAGGAAAGAAAATTGAGTCATTTACTAAAGTTATACAGGGCCCAAAGGAAGCCTTCATGGATTTCTTACAAAGATTGACTTCAGCAATAAATAGAATGATATCAGATTCAGAAGCTAGATAAATAATTGAATCTCTGGCTTTTGAAAATACTAATTCTCAATGCAAAAGTATAATTTGGCCTTTATAGGTGGACCTCTGTGAGTTTGAGACCAGCCTGGTCTACAAAAGCTAGTTCCAGGACTGGCTCCAAAGCTCCAGAGAAACCCTGTCTTAAAAAACCAATAGTAATAATAATAATGATAATAATAATTTGGCCTTTAAAGACAAGAACAACACCCTTGGAGGAATGAATCTGAGATACAATCAATATTGAATTTTATGACCATGATGATGCTTGGACAGGAGAGGGGATTTCCAGAAGTTTGAGGAAAAACTGAAATGTCAAGAGTCATAATTGAGACAAGCAAAGTCACCTTAAAAGGGATTGTAGACAGGGTGTTCCTAGAGACAATGTTTTTTTCTAAGCATAATTCAAACAGAATGCCTCTTCCCTCTGGATTATGCAGAAGGTGTGGCAAAGGCAGGCATTGGACTTAGGAATGTAGGTCAATAAGGGATAGGCAAGATAGCTCTTTGCCATTGGGAAAGTCTTTGTGGGGCCTCTTGCAGGCCCCCATGCCAAATTTGGTTCAGTCATTTCCTGTAACTGGAGGAAATTCCTTCCCAGAACAATTAAAGAACCTAATGCTTATAATAAGAAACCATACTGCTCTGGATTATAGAACAGATATAGATGAGAGGACAAAAAATTTAGAAGAAACCATAAAGCAAATATTTTGGCAAATTTCTATAAATGAACAAAGACCAAAATTAAAATTATGAATAAATGACATTGTCATTGAAGATCTGGTAGACACGTGTAGATGTAACAATAATTTCACCAGAATCTTGGCATCCAAATTGGCCTCTTCAGGATGTAAATCTTCAGTTTTTAGGGACTGGAACTTAATCTCAGGTAAAACAGAGCATGAGATGGGTCGAATGTATAGGGCTCGAAGGACAGAAAGAAAAATGAAAGCCATATGTGGCTAACATAGCAATGGATCTGTGGGGAAGTGATTTGTTACAATGGAACACTCAGATTAATATTCCTCCAATATTAGAAACAAAGCACACATTAATGTATGTTTCTAGGGGAAATATTAGGTATTATAAAGAACAGTCACCAACCAATCAGGTTGTACAAGAACAGGGCAAAACAACAACTGATCTTCCAAAGGCACCAACAACCCTACCTTTAAAATGGTTGACAGACAAATCTCTATGTGTTAAGCAATGGCCATTAACAATAAAGAAACTGCAGGCCTTAGAACAGCTGGCACAGAAGCAACTAAATGCTCAGCATATTTAAGAATCAACCAGTCCTTGGAATTCTCCTGTATTTGTTATTAAAAAGAAATTTGGAAAATGGAGAATGGTAACAGATCTAAGAGCTGTTAATAAGGTGATTCAGCTCTCTACAGTCTACTATTCCTTCACCTTCTCTATTACTTAAAGGATGGCCTCTTCTAGTTATTTAAAAGATGGTTCCTTCACTATATATTGATGGAGGCTGCACGTTTGTTTCCTGGTCACCCAGACCCGAAATAATCACACAAAAACTGTATTGTTACAACTGCTTGACCTATTAGTTCATACTTCTTATTGGCTAGCTCTTATATCTTAAATTAACCCATTTCTACTAATCTGTGTATCGTCATATGGTTGTAGCCTACTGGTAATGTGGCGTCCAGCAACTGTCTCCTGTGGCTGCTACATAGCTTCTCTTTTACTCCGCCTATTTTTTCCCAGAATTCAGCTTAGTTTTCTCCACCTATCTCTATTCTGCCCAGCCACAGGACAAAGCAGTTTCTTTATTAACCAATGGTAATAAAATATATTCACAGCATACTGAAGGGAATCCCACATAAACTATACCTTTACAAGAAAAAGACAGAAAAATTTGCCTTCACAGTGCCTACTTATAATAATTCTCAACCTGCTAAGAGATATCAACAGAGTATTCTCCCACAAAGAAGGTTAAATAGCCCCAACTTGTGCCAGTATTTTGTAGAGTAGTCATTGGAAATGATACATAACAATTTCTTCAATCTATAGTTTACCATTTACATGGATGACATTTTATTATCTGATTCAAACATAGATACTTTAGAAAGAATGTTTGAAGAAGTAAAGAAAATTTTGCTTTGTTGGGGATTATAAATTGCTCCTGAGAAAATACAAAGATTTTGTTAATTATTTAGGTTATAAAATAGGATTACAAAAAGTTAGACCCCAAAAGGTAGAAATTAGAAGAGATCAACTAAGACTCTTAATGGCTTTCAAAGATTGCTAGGAGATATTTCCCATCTACGGCACACTTATATGAGGCCACCAAAGAAGGACAGGACTTTTTCTTTTTTTTTTTTTTTTTGGTTTTTCGAAACAGGGTTTCTCTGTGGCTTTGGAGCCTGTCCTGGAACTAGCTCTTGTAGACCAGGCTGGCCTCGAACTCACAGAGATCTGCCTGCCTCTGCCTCCCGAGTGCTGGGATTAAAGGTGTGTGCCACCACCACCCGGCAGGGGGACAGGATGTTTTATGGACTGAGCACCACTAGCAAACATTCAACAAACTCAAGCAAAGCCTGCTTTTGGCCCCCACTTTGGGCCTGCCTGACATGATCATGCCCTTCCACCTATTCATGGATAAGCAAAAAGGAATAGCTAAAGGCATTTTGACCCAACTGCTGGGTACCTGGAAATGACCAGTGGCCTATTTGTCAAAAAAGTTAGATATGGTGGCAGCTGGGTGGCCCCCTGCCTCTGCATAATAGTGACTATAGCCCTATTAATAAAAGATGCTGATTGGGCTGGAGAGACGGCTCAGGGGTTAAGAGCACTGGCTGCTTTTCTAGAGGCCCTGAGTGCAATTCCCAGCAACCACGTGGTGGCTCACAGCATCTGTAATGAGGTCTGGTGCCTTCTTCTAGCAGGCATGCAAGCAGGAGGAACACTGAATACATAATAAATAAGTCTTTTAAAAAAATAAAAAATAAAAGATGCTGACAAATTGACTTTAGAACAAATCTCACCACAACCACCTCCCATGCTCTGGAGGGAGTCTTCAAGCAGCCCCCTGGAAGGTGGTTAAGTTGAAAGACCCTGAGGCATCTCAGCATCACTGGGAACCAGGAACCTGATAATCACTCACCTGTGCACTGGAGCTTTGGGTACTTTCCCAGGTAGTTTCCATCCCTCTGCGGTTTTTCTCTGAATAGACTCAGTTCCTGGTACCAGGGCAAAATGACCTGCAGATGTTCCTCCTTGCTCAACCAACCCAGTGACTGCCATGGCATTGACCAATCATAGTTAGCTGATCATTAAACGAGCTAGTCACAATAGTTGACAAACAACTCCTGGACTCCCCCTTTGATTCTGCTTTTTTTCCTTTAAAAGTAGCCTGTAACAACCACTCGAGGTCCTTCTCCTCCCCAGGCTGAGGGACCCTGATGCACCAGTCAATAAAATTCCTCTTGCTTTTGCAGCAACTGCAGTGTGAGAGTGATCTCTTGGGGTGACCCCTCCTCGGTAAGTGGGCTTTAGGGCTCAACAAAGTAATGCCAGAATGACACACTATCAGACTCTGTTGTTCAACCCTGCCAGAATAACTGACCACCCTACTACCTGACCCAGACCTGGAAGCACCCTTGCATGACTGCTCCAGGATCTTGGCTCAGGTACACTGTCTTTGACCTAACCTGAGGGACACTGCTCTGCCTGATGAAGAAGTTACCTGGTACACCAATGGGAGCAGCTTTGTGCAGAATGGACAGAGGTATAGTATAGTCACTATCTTGGGCTGAACTAATGCCCACTGGCACCTCTGCTCAAAGAGCAGAATTAGTGGCCCTAACAAAGGTCCTGGAACTGGGACAGGGATGGAAGGTTAACATCTACACTGATAGCTGCTATGCATTTGCTACCACCCATATACATGGGTAAAAGGGGGCTGTTGACAATGAAGAGAAAGACTATCAAAAATAAAGAAGAAGCCGGGCAGTGGTGGCACATACCTTTAATCCCAGCACTCGGGAGGCAGAGGCAGGCAGATCTCTGTGAGTTCGAGGCCAGCCTGGTCTACAAGAGCTAGTTCCAGGACAGGCTCCAAAGCTACAGAGAAACCCTGTCTCAATGGGACTGGAGAGATGGCTTAGTGGTTAAGAGCTCTGCCTACTCTTCCAAAGGTCCTGAGTTCAATTCCCAGCATCCATAATGGTGGCTCACAACCATCTGCAATGAGATTTGGTGCCCTCTTCTGGCCTGCAGGGATACATGCACGCAGAGCACTGTATACATAATAAATAAATAAATTAAATTTAAAAAAAAGAAGAAGAAATTCTGGCCCTTCTCAAAGCCTTATGGAAACCCAGGAAAGTGGTCATAATACATTATCTGGGACACCAAATGGGTGATGGGCCTGTCCCCAGGGGCAACAATTTAGCAGACAAAACTGCCTTGGAGAGAGTGGTATAGACCAGGCCAATCCTGGTTCCAGTCCTAGTAGACCCAGGACCCCTGGTTTTACCTGAGATTCCAAAATACACACGGAAAGACCTGTCCTGGATAAAATTCCTCCCCGTGGTGAACAGTGGACAGCAATTAAATCTACCTGAATATTTGGGGAACAAGCAGATCCAAAAGAGCTATTGCTCTTCTCTCATGGGGACCTGCAGAATGCAAGATATGTTATGGCAGTCTGAAATTAAAATTAAAGGTGGACATCAGAAGGTTATGAACATAGTCTTTAAATGCAAAGCCTGCCAACTAACCAATGCTGTTGCAAACCCCAGGAATCCTAGGACCCAACTCAGAGGGAAACAGCCTGGCACGTACTGGAAGGTAGATTTTTCTGAAATTAAACCCATGAAGTATGTATATAAATATTTATTAGTATTCATAGATACTTTCTCAGGCTAGACAGAAGCATTCCCCACCAAACATGAGGCAGCACAGGTGGTGGCAAAGAAGCCCCTGGAAGGCATCCTGCACAGGTGTGGATTTCCTACCATGACTGGGTCAGATAATGGACTGACTGTTGTGTCCCAGGTGAGTCAGAATTTAGCCACTGTCCTGGGGAGTGATTGGAAATTGCATTGTGCTTATAGACCCTAGAGTTCAGAACAGGTATAACTCATGAACAGAACTCTAAAAGAGACCCTTACCAAATTAGCCCTGGAGATTGGCATGAACCCTTTGTCTTGTTCAGAATTAGAAACTCTCCCTACCAAATGGGACTGACTCTCTTTGAGAATGTTTGGTATCCCACCCCCTATCATTCCCAGCCTACAGACAGACCTCCTGGTGAAGCTGGATGACCAAGACCTTCTTGACACCATACAAGGAGTCCAATGGGCACACAAGCACATGTGGCCAAAACTTAGGGCCCTTTATGAGTCTGGTGTCCCTCCTGAACACAGGTTCCACAGGTTCCAGCCAGAGGATTGGGTATATATCAAAAGACATAGCCAAAGAATGCTAGAATCCAGATTGAAGAGGCCTTTTATCATCCTGCTGACTACACCTACTGCCATTAAGGGTGACAGTGTAACATTCTGGATACATTAAACCCACACCAGACCTGCTGATCTGTAGTCAAGGAGGACTACAGAGAAAGATGGACAGCTTCCAGAGACTCAGACAACCCACTCAAGCTCAAAATAAGGTAAGGATCCAGACAACAGGAATGATAGTCTTAGTAATCCTACTAACTGTATATACTGACCCCATCAGAGGAGACTCAAATCCACATGACACCCTGAATTTGACCTGGCAACTTACTAGTCTTCAGGGCAGGGAAGTGCTAGCCCAGTTGTCTAAGATGGTCCCATTGGGTACCTGGTTCCCCAATCTTACTACAGACCTCTGCCAGCTGTATCACTGGGATCCAGATTCATTTTGGTATACTCAAATGTACTGCTCTGCTTGAGATTTGCAGACCACTGAAAAGCACTTCTATGTGTGACCAGAACATGTGGTTGGTAGAGCTTGGAAAGACAGCTTAAAATGTGGGGAACCAGATGTCTACTACTGTGCCAGCTGGTCTTGTGTGTCCTCAGGGCACCTATGGCGGGACCCACGTTTTGAGATGGATTACATTGCCCTAAAGTGCCTCCCCCACTGGCATGTAATGGAAAGCCAGCAGACAAGGAAGGCTGCAGAGAGCACTGGCACAAATCTGTATATATAACTTTCTCCCTTGTGGGACAACAGAAGGGAGGCAACTGTACCACAGGGAAAACGTGGGGAATCAATCAGGCATTGTGGGCTGGAGAGATGGCTCAGTGGTTAAGAGCATTGTCTGCTCTTCCAAAGGTTCTGAGTTCAATTCCCAGCAACCACATGGTGGCTCACAACCATCTGTAATGAGGTCCGGTGCCCTCTTCTGGCCTGCAGGCATACACACAGAAAGAATACTGTATACATAATAAATAAATAAATATTTTTTAAAAATCAGGCATTACAACAGAGGTTGTTTTTCTGGATGGGCATCTGACCCAGGAGCTTTATTCACCATAAGGCTGCCTGTTGGAGCCCCTAAAGCCAGCACAACAGTAGGGCCTAATCATGCTATCAAAGTTATTAAGAGGCCACCCCAGCCAAAAGAAACTAAGAAACCCAAGTCCACTCCATTTAAAAGAACAACCCCAAGTACCACTCCCACAGGCTCAATGACAGACTTGATCCCAACAACTCCTGAGACGAGTGAGGGCTATCCATTAATAAATAGATCTCATACAGAAATCCTTTCTAGTCCTAAACTCAACCAAGCCAGACATAACCGCCTCTTATTAGCTATGCGATGACACTGCATCTCCTTATTATGAAGGCATTGCTGTTGCGAGGAATTAAACCTTAGTGAAAGGGCACAGTCAGTACTGTTGGCAATCTAAGGCCAGCCTGAACCTCCAGGAAGTAACGGGTCAATGGCTCTGCACAGGTATAGTACCCAAACAGCAACAGGCACTATGTAGTCAGACCCTAGCCTCTCCAACCTCCCAAGGACTCTTTTTTTTATTTTTATTTATTTTTATTTTTTCCATGACATTTATTGAGCTCTACATTTTTCTCTGCTTCCCTCTCTGCCTCTCCCCACCCTCACTCAACCCTCCCCAAGGTCCCTATGATCCCAATTTACTCAGGAGATCTTGTCTTTTTATACTTTCTACTTCCCATGTAGATTAGATCTATGTAAGTCTCTCTTAGTGTAATTATTGTTGTCTAAGTTCTCTGGGATTGTGGTTTGTAGGCTGGCTTTCTTTGCTTTACATTTAAAAACCACCTATGAGTGAGTACATGTGATAATTGTCTTTCTGTGTCTGGGTTACCTCACTCAAAATAATGATTTCTAGTTCAATCCATTTTACTGAAAAATTCAAGCTATCGTTATTTTTTTCTGCTGTGTAGTACTCCATTGTGTAAATGTACCACATTTTTCTTACCCATTCTTCGATCAAGGGGCATTTAGGTTGTTTCCAGTTTCTGGCTATGACAAATAAAGCTGCTATGAACATAGTTGAGCACATGTCCTTGTGGCACGATTGAGCATCTTTTGGGTATATACCCAAAAGTGCTATTACTGGGTCTTGAGGAAGGTTGTTTCCTAATTTTCTGGGAAATCGCCACACTGACATCCAAAGGGGTTGTACCAGCTTGCATTCCCACCAGCAATGCAGAAGTGTTCCCTTTTCCCCACAACCTCTCCAGCATAAGTTGTCATCAGTGTTTTTGATCTTGGCCATTCTTACAGGTGTTAGATGGAATCTCAGAGTTGTTTTGATTTGCACTTCTCTGATGACTAAGGATGTTGAACATTTCCTTAAGTGTCTTTCAGCAATTTAGATTCCTCTGTTGAGAGTTCTCTGTTTAGGTCTGTACTCCATTTTTTGATTGGATTATGTGATCTTTTGGTGACCAATTTCTTGAGTTCTTTGTATGTTTTGGAGATCCGACCTCTGTCTGATGTGGGGTTAGTGAAGATCTTTTCCCATTCTGTAGGCCGTCGTTTTGTCTTGTTGACCGTGTCCTTTGCTTTACAGAAGCTTTTCAGTTTCAGGAGGTCCCATTTATTGTTTCTCTCAGTGTCTGTGCTGCTGGGGTTCTATTTAGGAAGTGGTTCCCTGTGCCAAAGCGTTCAAGTGTACTTCCCACTTTCTCTTCTATAAGGTTCAGTGTGGCTGGCTATTTTATAGTGAGGTCTTTGATCCATTTGGATTTGAGTTTTGTACATGGTGATAGATATGGGTCTATTTTCATTTTTCTACATGTTGATATCCAGTTATGCCAGCACCACTTGTTGAATATGCTTTCTTTTTTCCATTTGATATTTTTTGCTTCTTTATCAAAGATCAGGTGTTTGAAGATGTGTGGATTGATATCTGGGTCTTCTATTCGGTTCCATTGGTCCTCCTGTTTGTTCTTATGCCAGTACCAGGCTGTTTTACTGTAGCTCTGTAGTAGAGTTTGAAGTCAGGGATTGTGATGCCTCTAGAAGTTCTTTTGTTGCCTAGGATTGTTTTGGCTATCCTGGGTTTTTTGCTTTTCCAAGTGAAGTTGAGTACCGTTCTTTCAAGATCTTTGAAGAATTTTGTTGGGATTTTGATGGGTATTGCGTTGAATCTGTAGATTGCTTTTGGAAGGATTGCCATTTTTACTATATTAATTCTGACTACCCAAGAGCATGGGAGGTCTTTCGATTTTCTGGTGTCTTCTTCAATTTCTTTCTTCAAATATTTAAAGTTCTTGTCATACAAGTCTTCCACTTGTTTGGTTAGAGTTACTCCGAGATATTTTATGCCATTTGTGGCTATTGTGAAGGGCGTTGATTCTCTGATTTCTTCCTCAGCCCTTTTATCATCTGTGTACAGGAGGGCTACTGATTTTTTTGAGTTAATCTTGCATCCTGTACATTGCTGAATGTGTTTATGAGTTGTAGAAGTTCGTTGGTAGAATTTTTGGGATCACTTATGTAAACTATCATGTCATCAGCAAACAGTGAGAGTTTGACTTCTTCTTTTCCAATTTGTATCCCCTTGATCTCCCTTTGGTGTCTTATTGCTCTAGCTAGGACCTCAAGAACTATATTGAATAGGTATGGAGAGAGTGGACAACCTTGTCTTGTTCCTGATTTCAGTGGAATCGCTGGGAGTTTCTCTCCATTTACTTTGATGTTGGCTGTTGGCTTGCTGTATATTGCCTTAATTATGTTTAGGTATGTTCCTTGTATCCCTGCTCTCTCCAAGACTTTTATCATGAAGGGATGTTGTATTTTGTCAAATGCTTTTTTGGCATCTAATGAGATGATCATGTGGTTTCTATTTTTCAGCTTGTTTATATGGTGGATTACATTGACAGATTTTCATATGTTGAACCATCCCTGCATCTGTGGGATGAAGCCGACTTGATCATAGTGTATGATGGTTCTGATGTGTTCTTGGATTCTATTTGCTAGTATTTTATTTAGTATTTTTGCATCGTGTTCATGAGTGAGATTGGTCTGTAATTCTCTTTCTTAGTATTGTCTTTCTGTGGTTTGGGTATCAGGGTAATTGTAGCTTCATAAAAAGAGTTTGGCAATATTCCCTATGTTTCTATTGTGTGGAATAATTTGAGGAGTATTGGTATTAGCTCCTCTTTGAAAGTCTTATAGAATTCTGAGCTGAAACCATCTGGTCCTGGGCTTTTTTTGGTTGGGAGACTTTTGATGACTGTTTCTATTTCTTCAGCAGTTATCAGTCTGTTTAATTTGCTTATCTGGTCTTGATTTAATTTTGGTAAGTGATATTTATCCAGAAGTTCTCCATTTCCTTTAAGTTTTCCAATTTTGTGAAGTACAGGTTTTCAAAATATGACCTGATGATCCTCTGTATTTCCTCCGTATCTGTTGTTATGTTCCCCTTTTCATTTCTGATTTTGTTAATTTGGATATTCTCTCTCTGCCTTTTGGTTAGTTTGGATAAAGGTTTGTCTATGTTGTTGATTTTCTCCAAGAACCAACTCTTTGTCTCATTGATTATTTGTATTGTTTTCTTTGTTTCTATTTTGTTGATTTCAGCTCTCAGTTTGATTATTTCCTGCCATCTAGTTCTCTTAGGTGAGTTTGCTTCTTTTTGTTCTAAAGTTTTCAAATGTTCTGTTAATTCACTAGTGTGGGATTTTTCCAGCTTCTTTATGTAGGCATTCAGTGCTATGAACTTGCCTCTTAACACTGCTTTGGTTAGGGTTAGGGTAAGGGTTAGGGTTAGGGTTAGGGTTAGGGTTAGGGTGTGGTCATTTTCATTGAATTTTAGGAAGTCTTTAATTTCCCCTTTTATTTCTTCCTTGACCCATTGATGATTCAGATGAGCACTGTTTAGTTTCCATGTGTTTGTGGGTTTTCTGTATTTGGTATTGCTGTTGACTTCTAGTTAAAGCATGGTGATCTGATAAGGTACATTGGATTATTCCTTTTTTTGGTATTTGTTGAGGTTTGTTTTGTTACAGAGTATGTGGTCAGTTTTTGAGAAGGTTCCATGAGGTGCTGAGAAGAAGGTATATTCTTTTCTGTTTGGATGGAATATTCTATAGATATCTGTTAAGTCCATTTGAGCCATAACATCTGTTAGTTCTCTTATTTCTCTGTTCATTTTGTCTGATTGACCTGTCCAGTGGTGAGAGGGGAGTGTTGAAGTCTCCCACTATCAGTGTGTGGGGTTTAATATATGATTTAAGCTTTCGAAGTGTTTCTTTGACATATGAAGGTGCCCTTGTATTTGGATCATAGATGTTCAGTATTGAAATTTCCTCTTCATGGATTTTTCCTGTGACTAATGTGAAATGTCCTTCTTTGTCTCTTTTGACTGATTTTAGCTTGAAGTCTATTTTGTTAGGTATTAGGATAGCTACACCCGCTTGTTTCTTAGGTCCATTTGATTGGTATGTTTTTTCCCAACCTTTTACTTTGAGACGATGTCTGTCTTTGAGGTTGAGATGCGTTTGTTGTATGCAGAAAGGGATGGGTTCTGTTTTCATATGTAGAGCTCAATAAATATCATGAAAAAAAAAAAAAGACAGGGTTTCTCTGTAGTTTTGGAGCCTGTTCTTGAACTAGCTCTTGTAGACCAGGCTGGCCTCGAACTCACAGAGATCTGCCTGCCTCTGCCTCTGCCTCCCGAGTGCTGGGATTAAAGGTATGCACCACCACCACCCAGCCCCTCCCAAGGATTCTTATACCCTCACAATGACACTTAGTGGGTATGCTCCTCTGGATTAACACCATGTGTGTGCACTGAAGTCCTCAAATACCACAAGGAATTCTGTATCATGGTACGATTAGTCCCCAGGCTGATCTATTACACTGACGAGGAACTATTTAACAAAGTAGAAACCCCATTCTTAGAGTGGATTAAAAGAGAGCTGATGACCACTCTCACCTTAAATGTTTTATTGGGGGCCAGCTTGGCTGGATTGGGAACAGGGACAGCTGCTCTAGTTACCCAGAATCAACATTATTCTGGCCTATGTGCCACCATAGATATAGACATAGAGCAGTTAGAAAACTCTGCTTCCCACTTGCAACAGTCCCTAACATCATTGGCAGAGGTTATTTTGCAAAACAGAAGGGGTTCAGACCTGATTTTTCTTCAGCAAGGAGAGCTCTGCGCCACCTTAGGGGAAGAATGTTGCTTTTATATAGAACATTCTGGAATGGTAAAGGAATTGATGGTCAAAGTCAAGGGAGGGGCTAGCAAAGCATAAAAGGGAACAAGAAGCAAACCAAGGATGGTTCGAATCTTGGTTTAATAGTGCCCTCTTACTGACTACCCTAATCTCCACCTTACTGGGTCCTAACCTCATATTAACTCTACTCCTGTCCTTTACCCCTTCATCTTGAACAGGCTAGCACAATTTATAAAAGACAGACTTGGAGCTTTTTAGCTAATGGTTGCCAGGTCTAACTACCAACCGATGGCAACAAATGCTATGGGAAAGGCCGGTTACCAGCCCTTGTCTGAGAAGACCCAGAGAGCTTGGATAGAATTGGAACAAAATCGAGACACATGATTGGACTCTCATAGATACAAGAAAAGAGGAAGGAATGAAGGAGCAGAACTGACTCCATATTGAGGAACAACTCCATTTTGAGTAGCACACAAACAGGCACCGAACCTGGTTCCAGAAAAGACCACAAACAGTTCCAAGAATGACCACAAACTCAGGGTCCTGGTCAGGGCAACCCTACTCAGGTGAGCCAGGCAATGAGAAACTTTGGTAAACAGCATCTGTGAGCAATTGTTGCCATTATGGTTTTTCTTTTAGCCTTGATTAAAAAAAATTCCCCTAGACCCCAGCAAATGAATTCAAAGTTGCTTACCCTTACCCAATCCAGAAACACCAAGGCATGTAACTCCCTGCTTGTGGTTTTTCCCTTTAAAAACCCCTTTTCCTGAAGGCTCAGGGCCATTCTCCTCCACCTGCTGTATTGGTGGCCTGAGCTCAAGCTTGTAATCAATAAATACCCCTGTATGTTTGCGTCAGATACTGGCTCTGTGGTGGTCTTTTTTGGGGGTTTGTGACATGGCGCTACAGTGGCAAAGGAAGCCACTGGGCAGAAAATCTCCTTGCCTCAGCTGCTGACAGTGTGCAGTCCTAGTTAGACAAGCAGGACACAAAAAAGAGTGACTATAAAATCTTGCCAAGACAAGGCAAGACAGTCCTTCAAAAATCCTGTTTCACAGAAAAGTCTGTCAAATATTCGAGGCCTTTAGGTTGAAGATGGATGCCCCAACGTCGCAGAGGAATATTGGGTGATCCAGGCAGCAAGCTATTTCTGTCATTTCTCACATTTTTGGGGAATCGCTTCCTTGTACTTCCTGCTTACTCAGCTAATATTTCCTTCTTGGGTCTCTGAGGGAGTTGAAGACTAGACAGTTATAATTTTCCTTGTTTACAAGACTCAGAAAAAAAATTCACGCACACACACACACAAACACACACAGGAAGAGAGAGAGAATCAAAAACCTGGAGGGTGGTCGTGCAAGCCTTTAATCCCAGCAATCAGCAGGTGTCAGCAAGTGAGTTCAAGGCCAGCCTGGTCTACAGAGTGAGTTCAAGGATAGCCAGGGCTTCACAGAGAAACCCCATCTTAAAAAACCAATTTTCAAAAAAGAAGAGAAAAAAGAAATTCACTAAAGAAATATAAAGTATATAAAGTTGAGAGATATCAAAGCATAGGTTTAGATGGTAATGCAAGTTATGATAGAAAGTAAATTAGGTACAAGACTTTGGACTCACCAAGATAGGATAGATATGGAGTATTTTCAACTGAATTTGTTAAATGCAAATGGACTAGACATTGTTGATGTACTTATTGCCTGAATATATTATATTGTATATAATTATTGTACTTATTGTATATAGTTTTTCTTATATTATAGCCTTCTTTTTATTTTAGACAAAAAAGGACAAATATAGTGGTATTTTATTTATGTTTTAATAAAGCTTGCCACTAGAGTCCAGGAAGTGGTGGCACACGAGATTGAGTCTGTCTAAAAGAAAAATAGAATTCACACAAAGGTGCTCCCAGTACTTGGTAGTCACACGCCTTTACTCCCAACAGCACTAGGGAGGTGGAGACAGGAGTGATATGGCTGGGCACAGAGAGGTACATAAAGCAGGAGGAGACAAGAGCTCATTGCAGTTTGAGGTTTGGTGGAGAGCATTGCAGTCTGCA
>PVIU01031030.1:0-15309 GCA_004026605.1 Ondatra zibethicus
TAAAGCAGGATAAGGATGATGGGGCTGGAGAGAAGGCTATTTTATATGGGGCAGGACCAGGAAAGTTCTAAATGAGAAGGTGCTATCTGAGCAAAAAGACCTCTTGCAGTGAGGGCTCAAACAGAAAAAGAAAGCATCAAGAGCCCTATGGTATGAGTTATTTGATGCAAGGAAAGGATAACAAAGAATCATTGTAGCTGCAAGGGGGAGAAGTTCTTACGAGGGGCCCCTTGAGTAGGAAAGTTTAAGGATATAAGTCAGCCCAAGGGTGACTTTCCTCACGCACGAGCGAAAGCTGTTTTGTAGTATTTTTGCACACGGGGCAGAGGTCAGGGTGGCGAATGCATCTGATAAGCCTAGACTAAAATACTCCTATTTCTCCATTCTGAGAGGAAACAGAATGTCAGTGAGAGAATGACCAAGAATAGAAATTAGCCTTTAATACAGAGCTTTTAAAGACATTATTTGAAAGTAGAACTATAAATAGCACTTTAAATATATTATCCCTTTAATCCTCTGTCATCTCTATTTTGCAGGTAGGAGTGTTAGCTTACTCCAAGGCCAACCAAGACTTAACTTCTGCTAGTCTGGCCATAGAGTCTACACTATTGGTCACAAAAACTGGTTGCTAATGAGAATTCAGAAGCTCAGGTTCTATACAACCCAGGTAAATCAGGTCCCTACTGTATAGTCCAGACTAAATAGGGCTTGTCTGCTAAACTTAGTTTTCTGTCTCAATTCTGTCACATCCTACCAATGTGAAAAACTTACTCTGTGTACGTAGTTGCCTTGGAACCTGCACCACCTGGGTCATGAGATTGCAAGTGCTGTAGATAGAAACTATGTTGTCTTCTAAACAACAGCTAGGTCATGGTGAACCACAACTTAGGATGGTAGGAACAAAGATCTAGGGCCAGCCCTGTGATGCACAAGATCCTACCTCCATTGCCTGGTGTTCTGGTGAAGAGTGCTGTCAAGAACCCAGAGGTTTAGTCTGAGGTGACAGTCCCCAATTATGTGGGGCACTGTGGGAATGGTGACACCCAAGAAGCCGACTCACAAGAATGCAGGAAGCACTGTAGGTGGCAGGACCTAAGAATCCAGAGCTGTAGTGTGTCTGCCAAACAACACTGCCAAGGAAAACAGAGTTGAGTGGCGGTCAGTGTAAATAGACTGTGTTTCTTTATTCTTCAATGTCAACACTAAGCCTGATGTATCAAGTTCCGCCTCAACCAGGAAATGAACATCACTGGGATAAGTGATTTGATGTAGGAATCAGAGCTCACATGAGTGTAAGGGGAACCAAGATAATGAGAGTCAGGTCTGTCTCAGATCATTTATAGAAAATAATCATTGTGGAGAAGTTCTAGAAGCCACTGTGTCTGGGAAAATAACTCCTCTGCTCCCAACTTCCAAATCTCATGTAAATTCCTTTCATTGGTAAAATATATAGATCCAAACAAGAAATAAGATTTAAAAGGAATGGTGATGGTGTCAACTTTGCCTTAAACAAAGCTGCAGACCTGGTGTAGAATTCCCATGAATCCAATGATCCAAGCAGTAAATAGCCTCAGCATTTCTCTCACTTCTAGCTTGCAGGTTTTTGCTGGTATCCCTTACCCTACACTTGCTACAAAGAATCTCCATTTTAAATCTGTGTTAGCATCTACTATTAGCTACACCAGAGAAAACTGTTCAACTTTAGCTTCGGCTCCAAAGTTTTCCCATCCTTGTAATTTTTCTAAACTTTCGCCACTTTTCAAAAGCTGTGCCAAGCACCAATTCCACTCCACTTTCAGGGAAAATAATGGTAATTTCTTAGTCACCAATGACACCGCTAGAAACTTACCCCTTCAGCACTTCTTTTCTCAGATGCTCTTGGGGTGGGAAGAGGTTATAACACTGGCTCAGAGCTTGGCCTTGTGTTTCAGGTCCCATCATCTCCCATATTCTCACTGAAGTTCACTCTGACAGCGTTATTCACAGTTCCATCATCTCTCTTCGTGCAATGCCACCACCCTCTAATTTGGACATTATTCTCAGAAGTGTATTTTGTTTCCCCTCTTCCTTTTCTGCACACTTCAAAGACTGTATTTCCTGTGTAGCATCTCAAGTCCTCTCTTTTTCATTTATAGGTTTCATGCGTAGGTTTTATGAGATACTCATTCAGGTCCATGGCTTTGACCTTAGCACAATTTTATTATAACAGATAACTCCCCTGCTTTCCTGAACTTTAAACTAATATACTGGACTGACCATATCTCTACTTAGATATTGTATGAAGTAGGCTAAGTTGCTGTAACAAAGCACTCTAAAGTTTGACATCATAAAGAAAAATAAGTATATTGATCTATCAGGTAAACAATCAAGATATGAGTGGATAGTTCTGGCATTTGGGGTCTGGCTTTGCCATTCTCCAGGTCATATGATTATTAACATTCCAAATAGCAGAAGGAAGAAGAGGCAGAGAGCCAGGAGTGGTGTTTTCTTAGCAAGTCAGAAGTTGCACGCGCTCTTCTTTGTTGTAGTCTGTCAGTAGCATCCCAGGCAGATGCCCACTCTCCACTGCATGGAAGACTGGGGAATGTAATTACATAGGAGGCCTGGGCAGCCATGGCTTAGCTCTCATGTAGGAGGAGGGGAAGTAGATTCTGATAGACAGTATCAGTGTCTTCTACAGGTTTCAACATGTTCAAAGTGGTCTGCTCATCCTTTCCCATGTCTGGGCTCTCTTCTTCTCTGCCCATTTCTGTCTTCATTACAGCTCACCATTGAGCACTGAACAAGAACCTAAGAACCACCCAGAAATTCACTCTCCAGTGCTTACCAAGACAACGTACCATAACCTCCTGTCAGCTTTGCCTTCTTGACCCATGTCCTCTCTCTTGCCACTCTGAGTTTCTTGAATAAGTGCCCTGTACTTGCTTCCAATCTTGCCATTCTTTAAATAAATAATCCAGTGACCACCCTCCAGAATAAGCTTTCTAAAACATGAATTGGCTCAAAGGGCTTTCAAGTCCTCCACTAGTTACTCAATAGTTGGGATTAAACAAAAACTTTTAAAATTAAAAATAATTTTTATACAATATATTTTGATCATACTTTCCCTCCCTCATCATCTCAGAAATCCTTCCCACCCTTCCAACTCCCTGATCTCTCTCTCTCTCTCTGATAACAAACAGGCAAACAAAAAACAGGCAAACAAAGAAAACAAATAAAAAGCAAACAATAAAAAGCACAAGAAACACATACAAACACAATCCATATAAACAGAAAATTGGAAACCACAATACACAACCAAGAGACAAGTAAGATTTTAAAAATAACCCAAACAAATCAATATGAAACAAAAATATCTCCATAAAATACCATTGAGTTCATTTTTGTATTGGCTATCTACTACAGGGCGTGTGGCCTGCTCTTTAGTGTGGTTTGTATACGCCAATCAATTGGAGAAAATTATTTTTTTCCTTTGCTAGTGGGTGTCGCCTGGAGGTAGCTTCTTGGTGAGGAATGGGCTCGTGTCTGGTTCCCCTCTTAGCACTGGGATCCCATCTGACTTGGACCCACGGAGGCCCTGTGCACATTGCCACAGTCTCTGTGGAATCATGTGTGCCTCAGGCCTGCTTAGCAGGAACACATAGTTTTCTTTGGTTATCCATCCCCTCTGGCGCTTGCTATCTTTCTGTCTCCTTTTCTGCAGTTTCCTGAGTCCTGAGATACAGGGTTTGATGAAGACATCCCATCTGGGACTAAGTATTACAAGGTCTCTCACTCCTCTCACCTTATCTAATTGTGGGTCTTTGCATTAGTTCCCATATGCCCCAGAAGGAAGCTTCTCTGATACTGGCTGAGTGAGACACTTATCCATGGGTATAGCGGAATGTCCTTGGGAGCCATTTTACTGCTATCTTCCTTTATTGGGACAATAATATTTGGCTTTCCCCTAGGTTCATGGCCTGTCTAGTCTCAGGGCCTTGACCACCCCAGCAGTGTCAGACATGGATGCCATCTCATGGAGTGGGCCTTACTGGTTGGCTACTCCCATGATGTTTATGTAACTACTGCACCAGGATATCATGTAGTCAGGTCACCATTGCAAATTTCCGGGAAGCCTAAACTTCCTAAAGCCTGGGTTAGGAGTCTCTTGGGAGTACATGTTCAATACGTATTTGCTGAAGGAACAAAGGACTGAGCTCTTGTCTGAGGCTTGAGTCACAACAGTGATCAGACCCTTGCATTCACCAACGCCACTGCACTAACAATGCAAGTCCTTTAAGGTATTTCTGCTTGCTGGTGTTTCACACCACCATGCTTTACTGGCCCTGCTCCATCTACTCTTAATGCCTTTTATCTCCTAAGACTTTACTTAAAATATTGTTAGTTTGAGTATTGCTTGTCTCCTAAGAAATATTTGTGCACAGTATAATGTATATTAACTTTCCTGTAATTCTCTCTCTCTGTATGTATGCATATATATCATTTAGCATATTGTTTCATATACACATGCAAATGCATGTCCATAATGTGAAATACAAACTGTGAATCTGAGAATAACTACAGATCACTGGAGAGGGCATAGTAGGGCACCCCAGGAAAAACCTCTCTCAAGAAGTGACTTTGAGGCGGAGACCGGGAGCTTAGTCTGGCTCCTGTCGTCACTTGCTGTCCTCTGCTGTCCGAACTGCTGCTTTCACTCCTGCCCGGAGGTCTATGTGTGTGGTTCCTTGTGTTTCAAAATACCCGTCCTGCTGGTTGTTGAAATCCTACCTGTTCTCTGAGATGCAGCTCCAGCTTTGTTTCTTTTGTGAAAACGCCCTGGCTCTGCCAGGCAAAAATAGCCATTTATTTCCAATTAAGCACCTGCTCTTAGCTACTGTAAGCTCTTCCAGATGAGGACCTAACTATACCTCTTATGACAGCTGTCCTGTTCCTTTTGAATCTGATGAGCTGTTTTCTCAGTATAAATATCCTTCTTTATTTTGAGCACTCTTTTTATAATCTGAGCTATAATCCCAATGGGGTTCTTGTTTAGTCTGAGGTACAGTCCTACTATAGAGTCCACGTTGGACTCCAGTTCCCAACACTGCTGCCTCAATCTCCCAAATGCTGGATGTAATCTTAAAACTTTTAAAATGTGTCAGCCCTAGCTCTGCTTGGTTCTGATGCTCTGGCCTGGCTGCGTCCTAAGAGAAATAGTGCTTGCTCTCTTACTCCACAGCTAGATTGTCACTTCTCCTGGGCTTCTGTTGAACTTTTTGGCAATCGTATGACAATCTGAAACCGCGCTGAATTGTGAATGGGAAGCACTAGGCCAGTTCAACCCTGCCCTAGAGTTATTGCTGCTTTGTTTGTTTGGTTTTGGACTCAAAGAACTTTACCTGAGTTCCCTTTAAATCTTCTTGTTTCTCAGTTCATCAATCAACTTACTGAGAATTTTTAACAAAGTGATTTCTATCAGAAAGTATTTGTTATCCTTCCCAAGTTTATGTCTTCAGCATCCAAGACATTAAGAAAGTATGAACCATAATAGCTCTGGTTTTAACTCTAGCATGACACTACATGCTTTCTTAAGAACATTGATTCATTAATCAACACCTTCATTTAGTTCAGGCAATTATAATAATTGCTAAGCACTCAACAGTTCTTACCTTTCCACAAGGATAAGTAACTTGCCATCCCTGTCAAAGTTCAATAACATGCCTATTCAGCATAATATTGTGTAGTAAATTTAATTTGGGAGTAAGAATACTTCCTTAAAATTCTAACTTATTTGCTTTATGTGCATGAGTGCTTTTCTTGCATATATGGGTGAGTACCTGGTTACCTGAGGAAGCCAGAAGAGGGTGTTGGGTCCATTGCTGGGATTACAGATGGTTGTGAACTGACTTACGGATGCTAGGCCCTGAGCCTGAGTCCTCGTAAAGAACAGCTGGTGGTCTTAACCAGTGAGTCATTTCTCCAGCCCTGGAATGAGGATCCTTTTACTTAGCAAAGATAGAATGAACAGTGAAGATGGCTTTTGTTCAGGGTGTGATCCAGAAGTTAATTACCAGAAAGACAGCAGAATAGCTACTGGAAAGAGGACATTTATTTAAAAGGAAAAGCTGGAAGTATAGAAATAAGGATGGTGGGTAGTGCCACGAGCAGCTGTGGATGTGACAATGAGAAGAGATTTCAAAATGATAATACAGAAAATATAGGAATAAATTGAAGGAAGGGATTTGATGAGTGATGTCACATGTCTTCCTCAGATAGCACTGAAAAAAGTTGAAGTGGGTATTGAGGCTTGAAGAGTAAGCAACTTCTGAAGTCTGAAGTTTGTCCCTGAAAATAAAGCATGATTTCAACCTCCTCAGCTCGAAACCCCTGGGGAGGTTTAACCCTACTAGGTTTTTAATTTAGCAAGAACATATGTAGGGGAATCCAGAACTCAGACAGCATCAGGAGAACAGTTCAGAACAGCTCCAGAACGAATCATCTCTGATTCAGAGGATAAGAAAGCTAAGCCCGGAATAGCGCAGGGATAATCTTAAAGGACAAAGCTGGAAAGCCCAAGAAGGTGCTAAGACACACCCAGTCTAGAAGGAAGAGAATGGTCCTTCTAACCTGCGGAGGAGGCTTGGGCCTGGGATGGATGCCTGCAGCAGCCCAGTGAGCTAAAAATGTAGACAGTGCTGGAAGAACCTAGATGTATGTGCTATTGACAAACCCTGGGAAACATGCTGGCCACTCTCTTTACTTAGCAAACCATAAGGGAATAGAGGACAAAGACATTCAACAGAGCTCCCAGGGACATATCTAAGTTGCAGCCAACATCAGCATTGAATACAAGCAGCCAGACTTCAGAGCCCACGCTCAGCACCCATAGCACATAGTCTCTATGCTACCAGCACTGTGAGGCCTTCTCAGACTCTCTGTGGTAGCTCAGACTTTATCTTCTGGGGTTCTGCTTTTGTAAATTCATTTTGTTTCTTTTGTTACCTGGCATTGCTGCTTCTTGCTTTTCCGTTTGCACAGAGGTCTGAGAGCTGGCTTGAAGCCTAGATTCCCAGCTCTAAGTTATGGTCACCAACAAAGGCTTACTTGGGCAGAGTCATATTTTCAGGAAAAGGGAGGTATACAGAATCGACCAGAAAACCACTGTTAAAATGTGAATAGGAAACCAGGCACAAACATAATCAAAAAGAACAATTACAAAACCTGTTCAGGACTTTGGTTAAGAGCAAAGATAAAAGTTAGTTACTGCTGGGAAGACACTTAGAAGAATATGTCGTGTTGTGGTGTACTAATGCCTGCTATAGCTATATGATCTGGGTCTGGAAGAAAACAAGTTGTCACCTGCAGGAGGAAGAACCACCATGTGTACAAAGCCATGGTATGCTAAGGAAGTTTCTGGAGTTCGATCTGGCTGAGGACAGGACATAACAGGAGGTCAAGCAGCAGCAAAGCACAGGGAACCTGAGCATGAACCGAAGTCAGAGGCAACTGGGCGGTGCCCTGTAGATCCTTTCCAGAATGAAGTCCTTGCGTGGAGTTACTCAGATTAGCGATACACACAGTGCACATGGGATCTTCTCGGTTGCCTGAGGTCCATGCAATCACAAATGATTAGGATTACCTGCTGGAAACAGGACGGGAAGAATGAGGGGTTGGAGCACAGTCTGCTGAGTACTGTTGAGGTGCTAAAAGGATATTTAGGTGCATGTCTTGACTGTAACCTTGTAAAGATGCTTGGACTAAAGTGGCTCTCAGAATCTGGAGGAGTCCTTTTGGAAGGCTCCCTGGAGGAGGTGGGTCCTAGCTCAGATTTCAGAGGCGGGGGTCATAGTTTAGATTAAGCCCCTCAGCCTACCAATGAATGATTAAATGCTCGGAGAAAGCCAATGACAAAGATTACTGACCTATAGACAGATTGCAGAATTGTGATGGCCAGCTTCTGCTGTGGCCACTCCCTTACTGCATTCTGCTGCAGCTACAGGAAGCCTCAGCCTATAGCTGAGGTTTGCTGGCTCCAGCAGAAGCCCGAACATAGCTCCTGGGACTGTAGGAAGGCCTCCCTCATGACAACAGCCATGAACCCAGATATGAGTGTCAGGGAGCTTGTAAATATTCTCCAACTGCGTCTGCGTGTGAGCGAGAGGCTTTTATGATGACCACAAGGCTGGAATTGCCTTGTGAAAACTGAAGGCAGGTCTTGAAAAGAAGCCAGTCCCCATTATGAACCTCATACATAGCAGCTAACCAGCCTCCTCCATCAGAGGAAACAGCCCATTAATGGGGACTAATGGTCTGAAGAAGCACATTTCTTCCTTGACTGTAGAGTGATAGGCTTATAGTAGAGACATTGCAAAATATTGGAAAATAAAAAGAACAAAGTAAAAGTGTAACTTCGCTATTCAGGTTTCATAGGTCCCTGGTAACCCTGGCTTATAGCCTTTCAATGTTTCATGTGTGTATGAATTATAAAACTGTATTATATATGTTCATGTATCTATCTATATGTATATAATATCTATTTTTATTGCAGTAAAATATAGACAGCATGCAATTTAATATTTTAACCTCTTTTAGATTCTTTGACAGTTCTTTAATTGTTTTTTATGTGAAAAATCTTTATAGATGATTGAGAGATGAACTTTGAGGTGTGTTTCCAGTACTTAAGACAGTTGAGGCAGGAGGATTGCTTTGGGTTTGAGGTTATCTAGGCTGGGTTCCATAGTGAGACTCTGTCTGGAAGGAAAAAAAGCAGGAAGGGAGGAGATGATCCCTTTTCTCAGCAGCTGCAGCCGAGCTCTAAGAGAGTCGGCCTTCTTTCGTGGTACCTGATCTTTTTTCTCAGCAAGGGACTTTTGGGAAAGACCTGTCCCTCCTTGCTGACTTCTCCCTGGGGATATTGTAGACCGGATTCTCTTTTCGAAGCCTTGTGAGTTCCTTTATACATCTCCATGTCTGGGCCTGCACTGTCCTCTCTGTGCTCAGAGAACTGTTTCTTGCAAGTGTCTTCACCTTCTTCCATTTGGCAGTGTCTATCGTGCGTGTCCTGAGCAATATGTGCTTAGAGTGTAGTTGTGCCTTCAACATTGGCTTTCCTCATTTTAACCAGGGAACTGTTCAGCATCATGGACAAGCCTCTATCTGTGCTCTCTTCATGGACCCGAAGACTTAGCAGTAGTAGCTCTGGCAAAGCTGCATCCAAATGGCAGGTGAAGGCACCAGTCCGACCATCGGTGCTGTATGATAATGCACCGTGTTCATCCCCAGTAATCTCCACTTGACCTTTGAGGATTTTGACCATGCCAAACTTGTTGAAAAGACCCCCAGGGCATCCATAAGCAAGGGAAATATGGTGCAGAACTTTATTTTATGATTCATGTGTGTATGCTGATGGGTTACGGTGTGTCTTTTTGTCTGGGCGTGAACAGCGTAACAAAGGATATCTCGCCACCAACCAACATCTGATGATTTGTGGTACTTACTTTTATCCTGGATCAAGCTGAGTTATTCATTTGAACTTAATCTTCTAAATGTTACCTGACACAAACGTGTAACCCTAGCAGTACCATGTAGGGGTGGAGCTAACCCTAACCTGTCTGAAGCATGAGTGCTGGGTGTGGAGAGCGTTCACACTGCTGACCTGTCTCTGGAGGTAGTTTATCTTCCCAAACTGAACTCTGTGCCCATGCTAGCTCCATTTTCATTTTTCTTCCAAGCCTCTGGCAATCTCTTCTACTTTAGTATGAATTTGACCATTCTGCATCGTAATGTAGTGAATTCGTGACTAGCCTGTTCACTTAGCATAATGTGTCCTAATTTCATCCACTTTGCAAAACTTTTCAGATTTTCTTCCTTTCCAGGACTGGCGGCTACTCTACCATGTTCATGTACAATACGCTTTACCGTATTTATAGTTCATCTGTTTCATCCACCAACTGAGACTTCAGCTGCTTCCATCTCTTGGTGATGAGCAGTGCTGCTATGAATTGAGCTGTGCACACATCGGACCTGGCCTCTGCATCTGTACACTCAGAAGCAGATTTCTGGATCCAAGTCTGTCTCCTATATAATATGAGATAGACTTTTTAAAAGACTTTTAATATAGATAGCTTTTAAAGTTAGTAATGTATTCAGAATTTTGTATCAGATGTATTCTTCAATGTCATTATAGATTGTTAAACATAATTTTGATAACTGCTTATTGTTTATTCCATGGTTATAGTATTTTGATTGTATTCAAATTTTCACTTCTATAATACTAGAATAAAGATCCTGAATGCAAACCTTTGAAGATTTATTTCCTAAATATAACGCATCTTTAGAGGAGAAATTATTGTCTCAAAAAAACTTGAACAGTTTTAAAGTTCTTCACACACATTTATGAATTCTTTTTTTCATGAAGTTTGTTCTGGTTTGCTATTTAACTCCATATTTCCCAAGAAAAAGCAGATTCATTTTGCTGCCTTGGGTCCCACACTGGTCCTATCCACCAACCACACATTTCTGCTTCTGGTTTCCGTGAATCTTACAAAGCTAAGATTATGGATGTATATCTTAGAATGAAGATTTGAAGAATGTATATGTTAGAGGAAATTATGAGAAACTTCTTGTGGGTGAGAACATAGGTGCACACTGGTGAGGGTGGTGGGGATATGTGAAGATGAGAAGAGACACCACAGGGCCCCAGTGGCTCTTGAGCATCCCTCAAGATGTAGACAAAAGTTTGCTTTGTTTACTCTATTTATCTTTTAAGCACTCTAATAGGGAGTTATTTTGATTCTCATTTCCCAGTAAGAAAAGTTGAAGCTTAGAAACATCCAGAGGTCCAGAGTCACACAGTTAGGTGGCCCAGTCAAGTGACACTGGCTTTGATGTCTGTTCTCTATATCACAAGGTCTCAGGAGATGATATGCACTCTGAGGTCCCCACAAGGAAGACAGAAACGTTCCAAAGTCACAACTGAACCTTGTTATCAGTTCCTGGATTTGGGGAGAGGTAGAGATTGCCATTCTGTGTGGGGGTAACAAAATGAGCCTTCATCTGGTGGACGGCCAAACTCCCCTGTGAAGAAGAGTGGGTGTAGCGTTTGTGGCATGCCACTGAACTAGATAAACTGACTGATTTCAACAGATGGCACAAGTCCCAACAGAGCCACCAGCAGCCTTCATGACTACCTTGTTGAAGTACGTGTATAAGGACATACAGCAGGAAAAACCAACAGAGAAACCTAATAGGAAAACCCAGGGGGAGGCAGGAAACCAGAACCAGTTAAGTGAGAAAGACTAGGTCATGGGTGGAAAAAAGAATGAATCTGTGGTTTACTTTAGATTCCTGTATCATTGTTTAATTTTGGAATAGCTAATACTCTATGCATGTGAAGGTGTGACTCCATTTTTCAGCAGCTGTGGATAAGGTGGTGTAATTAAATTTTATGGCACCCATTCATAAGACAAACAAATACTTCAACAGTAGGTATGGCTACTGATCTTATCTGGGATAATAGATGGTAACTGGAGCACTGAGTTCCCGGCTGCTGTGTCATGGAAAATAGGTAGATTTCAGTTGTGTAGTTTATAAGGACAGCTATGTGTTTGTTGTTCGTAGTAGGCAATGGAAAAAGGTCCTCAGCGAATTGACAGGTGTTTTGGGAGGGAACGCAACAGGTCTCTCTGCCTCAGGGAAGGTGGCCCAAACTGCCACTTGCAGGATCAATGGTGATTATTCTGGAGCCACTGGAAATTTTATCAAGCCAGGGTTAGTCTAGGGGTTCCATAGGGAGAGGGCATGGTTATCTCAAGGTGCTTCTTCTTATGCCCATTAGTTCCACGCAAGCTCCTTGACACATGAGTAGCCCTGGGTCATGTTATAATAAACACAGTGTGTGTGTGTGTGTGTGTGTGTGTGTGTGTTCATAGTCACATACAAACCAGTGAGTAGCAACATTTTTATTTGTATTTATGTTTGGTGTCAAGATCAAGAAATTGGATAGGTATCAGCTCATATGTGAAAATTCTTTTCTGCATGTGGTGAAATTGCTTTAGAAGAAAAAAAATAAAACCTAAGTGATAAAATACATTATGAAGCAAACAGAGAAAAGTGAATTTTCTTGTCCATATGGCCTAGATTGTTCTACTTTGTTAAATATTTATAAGTCAGACGCTCAATGCAAATGATTGGCTGACCCCTCCAGCTGCCCACACCTTCCAATCTTCTCCCTGTCCTGTGGAAAAGTAAGCCAACTAGAGTCTCTGCCCAGCTTCTTCTTGTCTAACAACCGATTGATCTTGAGAGGGAGAAAGACGGAGCAGTGCTGACCTGCTTTGCCCCAGTGGACAGAACAGCAGCCTGGGAGGGTTGGTGCTGCATCTGTACATTTAGGATAGTACCAATTCGTCCCTAATTCTTGGCTTTTCTTTGAGTTGAAACTCCCCCAATTAACCATGGTTGTTGCAGCGGCTAAAAGTCAAAACTATCTTTATGGGAAGGAATTATAGTCTGTGAGGATCTTCCGTACTGGCCCAAGTCTTTCTGAGTAGACCCACTCCTTCTTCATTCATTCTTTGCTTTATAAATGGCTGGCCCGAATGCTTCACTCAATTCTTCACATCTGTTGAGGGCTTCCCATGCCATTGCTGGGAACTAAGTGTATGAATTTATTTATTCTTACACCTACATATGAAGAGGTACCATTATTTTCTCCACAATAGAGACAAAGCTATTAAGACAAATAAATGCCTTGATCAGAATCACACTTCTTGGGGAGTACTCAACTGAGGTGTGACCTTTCACCCTAACACATAATCCTAACCACTAAACCCTGCTGACATGACCTGCACTAAGTCACTGACATAGGAAGTTATTCTGTTACTAATCATGAGCATACATGTTTATATCCTGTGTATGTGTTTAGATATGTAAGTGTAATTTGTGTGCAGATACAATTTATATAGTTGATACATAAATGTATAATTTATAGGTATTCATATATATATATATATTTGTACATATAGGGATACATTTTCATAGAGATACTTTTATGGTAATTTATGTAGAGGAGAGTCTGGAAAGGTCAAATAACAATGACTATTTCTGTGTAATACTTAAATTTTTGTTTTTCTTTCTTTCTTTCTTTCTTTCTTTCTTTCTTTCTTTCTTTCTTTCTTTCTTTCTTTCTTTCTTAGGTCGTTCATGATTTTCCTGAGATAAATGTATAATAATTTGCAGCTAAATGTGTGTCTCATTGCTTAGGGTATTTAAAACCATGCACTGACTGAGCTCCTTCCTACACCATACAAGATGACATGAATCTTAAGCAAAGCCCTGTGTCTAGTACAGTATCTGGCTACCTAATTACCTAAATAGTATTCTTTTCCAGACAGAAGAGCAGAGACTGCTAACGCATGTGCTCCCATTCTTTTCATCCCACGCTGTATCTCTTTTCCTGGAGAGATGATCTGTACCACGAAAAGAAGGCTTGCAGGGAAGGAAGTCATGAATGATGCTGTCTTGGGAATATATAGTCTCCTCTCCTCTAGCATGGTCCACACAGCCCCTGAATAAGAACTGGGTCTTGGGACTCTGTAAGCCCCTGGCCTCTTACACAGACACTAGAAGAAGAAAGTCATCTGGCTGCTTTAGTTTTTTTTTTCTCTTTTACTTGCGGCTCATATATAAACAGGGGATGCTGAAGAGTGTCACAAAGCACTGTAGTCTACATCAGTGCTAAGAAACAAATCCAGAGTGTTCCCATAAACAACCAGGACAAGAGTAGGGGAGAGCTTTGATCTCAAGACCCCTGAGAGAAACAGACAGGACACTGTTTTCCACCTTGTGGATGGAAATCCATAGGATGCGTACCTTCCTGCTCACTGAAGGAGCTTCGCTAAAGACATGCTCCCCAGGTGAGAAAATCAGTGACCTGTACCACCATATCTATGCAGTGGTACCAAGGTCCTTTGTAGATGATGCAGCTCTACAGACACTGAGAACCATTTGGTGACAGGAGTGGCTGTATGACCGGCACTCCTCAAACAGAGAAACACAGCAGAAATCCATTGCTCAGGGAAACTGGGCGTGCAGCACGCCGGACGCTTCCAGACCATTCCCTCTGACGTTTTCAGTTAAAGGCTGTGCTGCTGAGCTTATCCTGTGTTCCAACCCTCTTCCCTCTCCAGAAAAAGCAGATTTCCTTTAGGAACGTTCTAGCGGTGCTATTCCTAAGTGCCACTAGGGGGCAGCAGTATAATACGTCTTCCCTCTTGCTCTGGGAAGCTACCTAGCTTGCTAGACTTTCAAAGTCTCAATCTGAGTACCCTTGAGGGCCACTTTCCATACTGTGAGCAATACAACAGGAGCTTATAAGCGTTACAACACCCACAAAAATGTGTGGAGCGGAAATAGATGACTGCTTTTCTATAAGTATGCCAACGTTGTTGGCCGGGTGTGTGTAGAATGTGTACGTGTTCACGTGCCGTGTGCCTGCATTTGTGCACACCCACGTGGAGGCTAGAGGTGGACATCAGGTATCTTCCTCTGTTGTCGAACACCTTAGTTTTTGAGTCAGGTCTTCCCACTGAACCTGGTCCTCACTGACTGGTTAGACTGGCTGATCAGCAAGCCCTGGGGATCTGTCCTATCGTGCCCAACCCCCAGCACAGGTGTGGACCATCACATCTGGATTTTTATGTGAACTCAGGTCCTCATGCTTCTGTGGATAGCATTTTGCTAACTGAGTCATCTTCCCTGTCCCATTTTTGTTTGTTAGATGTACAAAGCGGACATTAAAAAAGCATTTAATTGTATAGAAATAAAACTTTATAAATCCCATCCACTGTTAAATTTGGTATTAAGAAACTTTTAATGTAGCTTATTTTCCTTAAGATTGTGCCCTGAGGTTGCAAAGTTATACTAGAATCAGGTAAATGTATTACTTTTTTTTAATCTAAATAACTTAAAAAAACCAAAATTATAGGAAAAATTGAAAAAGTCACAGGAATCACATCTCAGTGGCATAAAGGCGAGTATTCTTATGCTAGACATGGCATGGGAGAATGAGTCTGTCCTTCAAGAGAAATCTTAACAGTTTATCTCACTAGCTTCAAGTGAATTTTGCACTTTCTTCCTCCTCCTCCTCCTCCCCCCCTCCTCTTCCTCCTCCTCCTCCTCCTCCTCCTTCTTCTCCTTCTTCTTCTTCTTCTTCTCCTTCTTCTCCTTCTTCTTCTTCTTCTTCTTCTTCTCCTTCTTCTCCTTCTTCTTCTTCTTCTTCTCCTTCTCCTTCTCCTTCTCCTTCTCCTTCTCCTTCTCCTTCTCCTT
>PVIU01031031.1:0-15353 GCA_004026605.1 Ondatra zibethicus
GGAGTGCATTCAAAAAGACTCGGTTCTCAAAAAGTTAATACATGCAGAAGAGATAGGTCCTGGTGTCATTGTTTGTGGGTTCTCCATCTGCCAACTTTCGCCGCCACATTCAGAGAGTCTGGTTTGATCATATGCTCATTCAGTCCCAGGCCAGGTGGATTGGTGTGCTCCCATTAGTTCAGGCACACTGTTTCAGTAGTGAGGGGCTGGTCCACCTAATATATATTTCTATTTAAAACATTTGTAGAAAGATTGGCCCATTTTACATTACTCTCCTGCCCTGTACTTAGTGCCTTTCCTTTTGTAGATGATGCAGAAATTAGTATGTAGTCCAAAGAGAGATGATGAATAATTGGGAAGACAATTCGAGCTTACACCTGAGAAACCATGCTGCATATATTTAGCACAGAATTAACTCTTGATGAGATAAATGTCCAGTGTGTGAATCATCTGGTGGACTGTGAAGGATGCATTAGGACTTCATGCTATGCTATGGTAGAATAAAATAAATACAAAAAATATAGAAGCTAGATGCCAGGCTAGAACTAGATAATTATCTTATTGGAAAATACAAGGTACACAGGAAAAATCAATATAGGCATTTTCCAAACAAGGCCTCACTGTGAAAAATATTGAGGAAATTCACAAGGAGCAAGTCAAGGCTATTTCTAAGAAAAGGCATTCAGGATAGGATACAGTGTGCTCAAAAATCCCACAACAGGAACATTCCCAGCAGAAGGAAGACTAGCTAGAACACTGGAAACACATAGGGTAAATGAAGGAGCAGATTTTGGTTTCACCCAATTCTGATGAGGTTTCTGAGGATGGGCTAACAAATGTGATTTATTTTCCCAGGAGTTCATTCTAGTTAAGAATGGTTCCTGGGATGACAGAGTTTAAGAAACAGCAATGTGGGAAGTGCTGCAATGGCATTGGTGAGTCCTGACTCAGTGCGGCAACCACAGAAGAGGGAGAAAAATTCTTGCCCTGAATGTTTATTCCACTTATGTGTCTGCCATATGAGAAAGGTGTTCATCACCTGCCCACACGGAGACAATCTGAGAGCCAGATAACAAGGGAATCAGCATTGTTAGGCATTTAGGGGACATAGAAGAGCAATTTGAAGGATTAGAAAACTATTAGAATTGATTTTTAGTGTAAGAAATAATTTCTGCTAATATAACCGAAGGGAATTTTTTGGTAACAAATATGATACATGACTGCTTGGAGGTCAGTGGAAACATCACTTGTATATACACAACATGAAGCAAAAATTAAGGGGCTTAATCTGTAGCCATGTCTCTTTCCAAAGGCACTTTATTTATTAAGCTATCCACCCTCTATGATAAATGTTACCAGCTCTATTGCAATTTTGAAGCATTATATTTGGCAATTGTTTTCATTTTACTTTAAAATTTTAGCTTATTAAACCCCTAGGGAAATATTTTGTACTAGGAATGGAAATGTATAGAACAATTAAAAGCAACAGTTCTTTTTGTGAAGCCTGGATTAGAGAACAGGAACCTCATTTATTTAGACATCGTTTGTCTTGTATGATGTGTGATGAGTCCCAAGGGACATTTAGGGTTCAGAATTTCACAGCAGATCACAGATTAAGAAAATAGCATCAAATACAGAGATAATAGTGATACCATTAATAACAAGAAGTAGAAAAAGCTGGAGACAGTGCAGCATGACTTACATATTTAGTGCTCCAAAAAAATTAACTTTTCCTAAGAATTTTCGAAGCTGTTTAGTAAAGGTCTAGGTCAAAAGTTGGGGCCATGAGTAGAGCTTGTGAACTTAGGCTATTAGTGTACTGAGAGAGCGTCTGTCTAGCCATCCGCACTGTTACAGTGAATTTAGGCTATTAATGTACTGGGAGAGCGTCTGTCCAGCAATCCACACTGTTACAGTGAACTTAGGCTATTAATGTACTGGGAGAGCGTCTGTCCAGCAGTCCGCACTGTTACAGTGAACTTAGGCTATTAATGTACTGAGAGGACGTCTGTCCAGCAGTCCACACTGTTACAGTGAACTTAGGCTATTAATGTACTGGGAGAGCGTCTGTCCAGCAGTCCGCACTGTTACAGTGAACTTAGGCTATTAATGTACTGGGAGAGCGTCTGTCCAGCAATCCGCACTGTTAAAGTGAACTTAGGCTATTAATGTACTGGGAGAGCGTCTGTCCAGCAGTCTGCACTGTTAAAGTGAATTTAGGCTATTAATGTACTCAGAGGACGTCTGTCCAGCAGTCTGCACTGTTAAAGTGAACTTAGGCTATTAATGTACTGAGAGAGCGTCTGTCCAGCAGTCTGCACTTTTACAGTGAAGTTTGAAATAGATCATTTCAAAATATTTCAAACACTTTTTCAAGAAAGATTTGTGCTTTTGAATCTAAGTTTTAATAAACAAATGTCAGAAAGAGATCTCAGGAAAACAAATCATGGTTTACTTAAAGCTACTTTCCACTTTCTGTCATCTATTCTATTACACAGAATTTCATGACAAAAAAAAAATATGTTTGTTTCATGAATGAGAGACTACATGGCAGGAGACTTGGGCTCTCAGGAATGAACATTAAGCAGCTATTTCTGCCTCATGAGATTTTCATCGGTCAGCAACATTTTAAGCTATATCTTAAAAGATAAAAATAATTAAAAGTTTTAAGACCTTGTGCTATGTATTTTCATGCACAATACAGAGAGACAAAAATATGTCATCAGTAGTTAACTACAGCTCAGCTGTCATTAAACAAACAAACACCCATGCATTTACTTGTGTGTGTGTGTGTGTGTGTTTGTATTGTGTCTGTTTCTCTGTATCTTTGTCTGTGCATCTGTGTGTAGGGTTTGGATTGTTTTAAATAAAACTGAACCACCATGAACAGATTCAGTACTCATCTGCAACTGCAGAAAGACAAGTGCAAAGCAAAGCACATCAGTGAGGACTAGACTCTTTCCCCCAGACTCCGTTATTCATCTTTCCTTATCAGTAAAGCTTCATTCTGCTCAGTTTTCTCCCATTCTCACCAAACCTCATACTTTCCATGAATCTCTATTACTTTCTCTTTAATCTCAACATATTAGATCCTCCAGCTTCTTCCCAAGACCCTCCCCCCACACACATGCACGCATGTACACTCACACACACATTGACACACACACTCTCACACACATTCACTCACATACAAAGACACACAAACACACACTCACACACATAAAGAGGTAAATGCATGATCTTTGTAATTGTATCTGAACTCTTCCTCTTACCGGCTTGCAAATCTATTTCTGTGTACCACCTACAGATTTTTTAAAATTGTTTGCTAAATGTGATTAAATCAAAGTCAACAATTCAAGTAATTTTAAGAGCTAAGCACTCATATTTTAGGGTTATCTGCTTCCTACTCTAGTATTTTTTCTCTTTCTTCATGGAAAATGTCCTATTTCTATCTAAAGATCCAGTATTTCTGCTTCAAGGAAATGGGCAATGACTGTGAAGGGCTTGGATTATTAATTATTGATAATTTTGCTAATGCAGATATTTGTATGTAGAAAATGTGTATTCAAGGTGGGATTATTTCAGCCAATGCACCTGCATCTCTGAATGTTAAAAGGACTGAGATTGATGATTTGATGCTGTGTCTATGGGGTACTTCAGGAGCTGTATAACAGCTTCTGTAAGTTTTTTGAACAATTTGCTGAATAAAATAAAAGTCAGTATATGAATCTCAAGAAGTAAATAAAAAGGGTAAATTTGGCTTATTATGTACCTGCCAATGTTAGCTATTCAAACTAAAGAACATAATATTTTTTTAAAAAATATGCCCTTGAACAGGAAGAAAAAAAGTCCCTAAGGACAACACAATTAATATGGGGAGATGGTCATTATTGTTCAGGTAGACTTGTAATCCTGTGCTGTTGGCTGCAGTCAACATTCATCACTGAAGGTTCCCTTTGCTGACTCAGAAGTTCATAGTTTGGTAACTACAGTAATAATGAAATGTACTATGGAGTTTATTTTAATAGAAGAATTAATTTTGACAGCTTTATAAATTACATTCAATTTTTTATTTTTAGACCCATTAAGGTTATAAAGGGGTCAGCCATATTTTCATTTACATTTTACTGTGTTTACAAAGAAAATTATATTTGTGTTTGAACTGAGTGAATTGAATGGTTTCAATAGTTCTAAGAATTTAGCACTCAAAAAGAGAGAGAAAAACAGAGAGAATGATAACATCTTGGGCTGTGTGTGGTGGTAAACACCTTTAATTACAACGTGATTGAGGCAGTGAGTTTGAGGCCAACCTGGTGCACGTAGCTAGTTTCAAGACCTTTAGAAAGGCATAGCGAGACTCTTACTCACCACCAACCCACAAAAGAAAAACCTATACTATAGTCTGGAGCACAGTCTTGTAAACCCTGATGCTGAACTCAATAATAGAACCTGGTTCATGATGGCCAGGTTATGGAGCAAGGGGAACACTCCTTCATTGCTGGTGAGAGTGCAAACTTGTACCTTGCACAGCCACATTGGAAATCATTATGTCGGTTCCTGTAAAGAATTGGAATCTATCTACCTCAAGATCAGTTATACCACTCTCAGGCATAAAACACAAAGGATGCTTCATTTTCCCACAAAGATACTGACTCAACCATGTTCATTTCTTCTCTACTCGTGATAGTCAGAAAGTGCAAAAAATTAGATGTCCCTCAACAGCAAGAGGATAATGTAAATGTGGTACATTTACACAATGGAGTTTTACTAAGCTGTAAAAATAACAAAAAATTGGCATCATGAAATTTGCAGGAAAATGGACAGAACTAGAAAAAATATTATCCTGTATGAGAAAATGGTGGGTACACAAAGGTCCTTATGCCCACAGATCACTAGGGAAAACAGGAATATTAAACACACAGAAGCCTCTTCTCCATGAAAGAGATAAAATTTCTTTTTTCCCACCAGAATGGTAGTATGACCTAGAGAATTTTTTTCTATCCCTGTAGACCGGCTTTACCCACCTTTTCTTACAGGGCAACAGTTTTCAACATCTGGGTTGAGAACCATTCGGAAGCCTCTGTCTCCAAAAATATTATCATTATGATTCATAACAGTAAAAAATTACAGTTATAAAGGAGCAACAACATAATTTTATGATTGTGGTCACCATGACTGGAGGAACTGTACTAAAGGGGCTCAGCATTAGGAAAGTTAGGAACTGCTGCTATAGAGGCAGATCTCATCCAAATCTCACTAAATGCTTATTCCAGACTTTTAACTTCACACCATTACCTATCTTAAGGTAGAAACCACATGTACATTATGGCTTGCGGACCTCTACACTATCTGGATCAGAGACCACATCAGATTATAGACCTTTTTGCTATAGAACCCACACTTATGGCCACGTGTACTTTGTAAAAGAGTTTTATGTAACACACTTTTAAGCATTGTGTGCACCTGGAAATAGAACGATTGTTGTATGGAAAACATTCCCCAAATTGCACTGTTTTAAATATGCTGACAATGAAACACCTAGCATTAGACTCTTCATGGGTTAACTCTCCTGAACTGCTAGGTCTCCCTCAAGATAATTGAGACCCAAAAGGATGAATATGATTTGTATTTGCATATATTTATTATTAACCATTAAAATGATATTAATCATTAAATAAATGATAACTAAGCTAAAGTCCATTGACCTAGAAAAGTTAGACATAAAGGAAAGGACCCGGGGGACATAGCACTCTCCCTAGGAAGAGGAAATAGAATCAATTTTATGGGGGGGACTATCATGGGGTAAGTAGGAGACAAGAATGAAAGGATCAGGTAGGAAAGGGGGGAGATGGGACTGAGGGATGGAATGAGGGGTGATACAGCTAGATTTGAAGATCATTTGAGAAGCATTTGGGGATTGTATAGACTCTAGTGCAGTGAACTAGAAATTACACAGAGAGACTTTGGAAAACATAGGTCTAAATGGGATATCATCGTCAAATCCCTCCTCTTAGAGCTCAGGAAACCCTTCACAAGAGGAGGTAGAAAGATGCATTTTAATTTGTTACATTTTGTTGTTATCTCCTAAGCCTGTTTCTTTCTCATGAGAGACAGAAAGATAATATGCTGATGGGAGAGGAGGAAAGCAGCAACTGGGAGGAACTGAGGGAGGGAAAACTGTACTCAGATTAACAAAGAAAAAATATACTATGTATGTATGTATCCCAAGCTTCAGCTACTAGTTTGTTTTACAGTTAATTAACTAATTCTCTCCAGCATCTGTTCTCTCATGGAAATCAACAAATTGTGAAAAATCTGAGCACCTTAAACAGCAAAATGCCGATTAACCAATGATACCTCCAGGCTTCTTTGTAAGTGCCTCCAGTGTTTTTCTTTCTCATCCATCATGTCCTATTGCTTTAAGCAGAGGCTGTGACAAGCCAGAACAGATAAGAATTACAGAAGCAAAGCTGAAATAAAAAAAAGGAATCCTGAATGGCTGTTTGTTCTGATATGAAAAATGTAAGAGTTATGCTTCACACTTAGAAAGTAAGCATAGTTATGAAGACAGTATAGGAAAAGAGGCTGTTATGCAAGGAATGAATGTTAAAATATCTGTGGTGATATATGTTGACATCTCAAGCTCTTGTTAAAAATTAACTGAGATATTTTCTTAAGAATAATTATCTCTGTGACTATGGGTTCTAGAAAATCACAAAGAGGCTGTCAGTAAGCAGCAAATGAACCTCACTTGCAGACATAAATCATTAATCTTTAATCACTAGCCAATTTTCAATAAGTTCATTGGCATGGAAACTCTAAGATACTCAAAGGATAGTTCTCACAGATCTGGCATGCATGGTTAGCTTGTGGGTTTAATTACTGTTTATGCATCAGCAAGATCCAGTCTTTGGTATGTAATAAATAGAATTCTGTCTTGGTGGCCAGATGGTGTTAGATGAAAAGCCCAGGGAGCATTTGTGGAGATTACAGGATTGATTTACTCCCTGTTCACACCAGTTCAATTGTTAAAAAAAAGAAAGAAAAAAGTAAAGAAAGAAAGAAGAAAGAAAAAGACAGAATAATAAAGAAAGAAGAAAAGAAAGGGAAACAAAACGGAGGAAAATCACACACACAAGAACTCCAAAGTATAAAAATTAGTGCACTGGCAAGAGTCATTTTAAAAGTCAGTTGTACTCAACCTGATATATCACAATCATTACAGTCATCTCAAAGCTAAGTTGATGCTTTCATTTAATAACCCCTTCATCTATACATCAGTACTATATTCAACCATTATCCAAGAAGATTCCTCCTGCAGTGGATGGGAGACCCACAAGAAGACATTACACAGAGAGACTTTGGAACACAAAGGTCCAAAAATGGGATGTCTCCATCAAATATCACCCCTCAGAGCTCAAAGAACCCCAGAGAAGAGAAGGCAAAAAAAGAGTAAGAGCCAGAAGGAATGAACGAAACCATGAAAACAAGGCCCTATAAACAATTAAGCAACGGTCATATGAACTCACAGAGACTAAAGCAGCAAGTATGGGGCTTACATGGGTCTGCATCAAGTCCTCTGTGTAAATATTATATCTTTCAATTTAATATTTTTATTGCTTTTCTCGGGGTAAACATTTTTCTCTGCATCCCTCCCTCCTTCCCCTCTCCACTTCTACTGTCTCCCATGACCTCCACGCCCCCAATTTACTCAGGAGACCTTGTCCTTTTCTCCTCCTATGTAGATCCATGTATGCCTCTTTTATGTCACTCTTTGCTGTCTAGGTTCTCGGGGCTGTGGACTGTAGTCTGGTTTTCCTTTGCTCTATGTCTAAAAGCCACTTATGAGTGAGTACATGTTATGTTTGTCTTTCTAAAAGCCACTTATGAGTGAGTACATGTTATATTTGTCTTTCTAAAAGCCACTTATGAGTGAGTACATGTTATGTTTGTCTTTCTGGGTCTGACTTACCTCACTCAATACGGTTTTTCTTGATCCATTCATTTGCCCGCAAATTTCAAGATGTCATTTTTTTTTTTTTTTTACTGCTGTGTTGTACTCCATTGTGTAAATTACCACATTTTCTTTATCCATTCTTTGGTTGAGGGGCATCTAGGTTTTTTTCCAGGTTCTGGATATTGCAAATAATGCTTCTATGAGCATAGTTGAGTAAGTGATCTTGCGATATGATTGGGCATCCTTTGAGTATATATCCAAAAGTTTTTTATCTGGGTCTTAGGATAGATTGTTTCCTAATTTTCTGAGAAATTACCATACTTATTTCCAAAGGAACTGTAAAGTTTTCACTCCCACCAGTAATGAAGGAGTGTTCGCCATACCCTACATCCTCTCTACTGTCATCAGTGCTTTTGATCTTGGCCATTTTTACAGGTATAAGATGGAATACCAGAGTTGTTTTGATTTGCATTCGATTTGCATTTCTCTGATGGCTAAGGATGTTGAGCATTTCCTTAAGTGTCTTTCAGCCATTTTAGACTCCTCTGTTGAGAGTTTTCTTTTTAGGTCTGTTCTCCATTTTTTTATTGGATTATTTATTCTTTTGATGTTGAGTAACTTTGTTTTTTATTGGTTTATTGTGTTTTTGAAGTTGAGTATTTTTTATTTTGGAGATAAGTCCTCTGTCCAATCTGGGGTTGGTCTAGATCTTTTACCATTGCAGGCTGCCATTTTGTTTTATTGACCATGTCCTTTGCTTTACAGAAGCTTCTCAGCTTCAAGAGGTCCCATTTTTTACTCTCAGTTTAATATATTAATATACTTCTCAGGTTAATATTTTAATGGGATACCTGAGTGTGTGAATGTGCGGGTCTCTGATTTTTGTGCCTTCCTTTGGGGTTCTTTTCCTTCTGTTGGTTTATCTTGTCCAATGTCCAAGTGATGGTTTTTATTTTATCTTATTATATCTTACTTTTTTATCTTTGGTTGTTCAGTCTTGGAAGCCTATTATTTTCCAATGAAAATAGGAAGGGATTGGTTCCAGATGGGAGAGGAGGTAGGCTATACTTGGAGGAGAGGAGGGAGGAGAAATTATAATTAGGATGTATTGTATGAGAAAGCAATCTATTTTTCATAAAATGGGAAAGCATTTCCTTCAATTTGTTTGAAGAACATAGAAAAAAATACCTATTAAAGGTCTAAGTACAGTGGCATAAGTGGCAGTGATGTGTGTGTGTGTGTGTGTGTGTGTGTGTGTGTGTGTGTGTGTGTGTGTGTGTGTGTGTGTTCATGGAGGCCATCACGTGGGGGCTGGAAAGCAATCTCCAGACCTCTGCAAAAGCAGAAAACTCTCTCAACTGCTCAGCCCCCACTCCAGAATCTTAAACAGAGCTTTTAAAATAAATGAACATAAAAAGAGTTGATGCCTGATAGTGCCTATATATGATGCCCTTTTTAGAGTTCAGAAAAAAAACTCATTATTTTTCATACAAATCTTAGAATAAACTGTGGAATAAATTAAAGCGCATCTACATTGTTGAAGGAGGGCTTGCTGTTCGATCCGACCATCCGACTAGCTTAGCCCCAAAATAACCACGCAGAAACTATATTAATTAAAACACTGATTGGCCCATTATCTCTAGCATCTTATTCGATAACTCCTACATCTTTATTTAACCCATTTTTATCATTTGTATATCGCCATGAAGTCGTGGCCTACCAGAAAGGTTTCAGCAAGTCTAACCCCGGCAGTGGATCCATGGTGTCTCTCTGACTCTGCTTTCTTCCTCCCAGAATTTAGTTCTGTCTTCTCCACCTACCAAAGTTCTGCCCTATCAGGCCAAGGCAGTTTCTTTATTCATTAACCAATACAAGCAACACACAGAGGGGACTCCCACATCACTACATGTGATGTCTATTCTTGGTTGGCAGTTAACTACACCTGGGTCAACTGTAACCCAAAAAAGGAAGAGCACACCTTTGGGAGACTTGTGCTTGATTTGAAGTGGGAGCATACACTTCAAATTCTGATCTTTGAAGTGCACAGACTTTTAATATGGATCTTTGAGGTGGGAATACTTACCTTACTCCATCTTTTGAATTGGGACCCATCTTTGAATTGAGAAGATTCACCTATAACATGGGTCATACCTTCTGACAGAAGCCTAAATAAGAACATGGAAGAAGGAAGGTGTTGCTCTTGGCCTGGTTGCTCTCACTTTATTATCAAGTCCATTCATTCACTGGCATTAAGACTACATTTTCAGGATTCCATCATATATATAATATTAGTGAAGACATCCAGTCTGATAGACTGAACAGCTAGCTGATTCTTGAACACACACACACACACACAAACAGTTCAGTGTAGCATCTTAAATAGAGCTGCAATATTTTTTTCCAGATAGACTCTGTTTGCTGGCATTGAGCAGGGGTGTAGTGGCTCCATTAAGAGAAGTATTCCTGACTCAGCATAGCATTGGCAGTGAAGGCTGTGTGGATTCTTTAAGGGAGGGTTTCCTGGTTTATGATAGTTGTACAAACAGCTCTGGCTCTTTCAGGAGGCTCAGCACTTAAATGGGGTCTTGAGGTGTGTGTTACAAATTACTTAATGCTGACTTAGACCAGCTGCAACCCTTGAGCTGGAGCAGTGTCTAATGCTCTCAGAGATAATGAACATGCCTCCACCATATTGGACTGGGTGGAGCAAGCAGGCAGGGCCACAGAGTTGGTCCTAGACATGCTCACTTAGCATTAAAAGGAAGCATTCCTGGTCAGAAAATGATTACATATATGCAAGCAAAAAAGACAAATTCAGATGGAAAAGACCTCTAAATGTGTCACAGTGTTAGATAAATATACCTAGGCTTGATGAGAGAGAGAGAGAGAGAGAGAAGAGTATAGACAGTTATAATATAAAAGAGTACAAATAGTCATATAATAAATGACTAAAGATAATAAAATAAATATTAAACTTATAGAAAAAGTAGTAGAGTAATAAAAATAAGTCACCATAAAGATGGAACATACACAGAGATTCTGAATTATTTATATTACTGCTTTTTATTTGAATTTTTGTTTTACTATGAATGAGCTAAGTACAGAGAGACATTTCATTGTATGTGTTGCTAAGCTAAACCTACATATATATGTTATCTTGACTTCAAAATTTGGGGCTAAGGATGTGCTGCTTTGGAAAAAAATGTTCAACTTTGTTTCCACAGAGGATAGGATGCTTTACTGGCTAATATGGTTTGATTAAACAAGACCCCCTGAAGCAATGACCCAAATGGTCCAACATCCATGAGAGCTTCAGGACTGCTAGCTGAGATGGATCTACCACAGAGGATACACCATAAAAGACCTGATTAACATTGCCCCCATTCAGCAGAACGTAGTATAAAGCACAATGGCCAAATTCCCTAAATGATTGTTTATAAATGTTTACATTTAAAGGAAGATATACTATAAGGATGAATAATTTGCATTCATATGGATCTTGGTTTATTGATACAAATTTAAGGTCAATTTTCTTATACCTATATTTTTACGATTGATTGAGGTATTGTGTTTGTGAAGCTCATTTAAAAATGTAACGTAGTCTCTCTCTTCCTGTGCGGAGATCAGAGTTGCAGACTGGTAAGTTTGTGCACGCCTGGCGGGAAGGTCCCTGAGGGAGCCTGCTGCAGCAGGCCTCTTTGTTCCACAGGACCCCGCACCCCTCCCCGCAAGTTTGCCCTTTCCTCTGTGGGTCCTTGGACCACCAGGACTCTCTCTTCCTGTGCTGAGATCGGAGATCCAGACAGATATGAGGGCCAGACGGGACTTCCTCTTCCTGCACTGAGATCAGCTATCCAGAGGGTTGAGTGTATGCAAGCCTTCCTGGGAGGTCCCCACCCACTGAGACTCCCCTGACTGCAATCAAAGGAAGAGATAGGCAGGCACCAATCCAAGAATTCCTCCAACAACCTGAAAAGCAACATGATAACACCAGAAAACAGCGAGTATGCAACAGGAAAACCTGAGCAACCTAACTCAGAAGAAGTAGAAGAAATCAATTTCAAACGTAACATTATGAAAGTGATAGAGACCTTTAAAGAAGAGGTGAAAAACTCCTTTGAAGAAAGGGATGAGAAAACTAACAAAAAGTTAGAAGAAATTAATAAATTCCTCAAAGACACCCTAGAAAAACAAGAAAGAGCAATCAAACAGGTAATGGAAAAAGTTCAAGACTTAAAAACTGAAATGGAGGCAATGAAGAAAACACAAACCGAGGGAAGGCTGGAGATGGAAAATCTGGGCAAACGAGCAGGAACTGCAGAGACAAGTATAACCAACAGAATACAAGAGATAGAAGAAAGAATTTCAGATGCTGAAGATACTATAGAGAACATAAACTCATTGATCAAAGAAACAACAAATACAAAAAATTCTTAACACAAAACACCCAGGAAATCTGGGACACCATAAAAAGGCCAAACGTAAGAATAATAGGGGTAGAAGAAAGAGAAGAAGCACAGCTCAAAGGCCCAGAAAATATATTCAACAAAATTATAGAAGAAAACTTTCCCAACCTAAAGATGGATATGCCTATGAAGGTACAAGAAACATACAGAACAACGAATAGACTGGAGTAAAAAAAACCATTCCCTTACCATATAATAATCAAAACACAAAACATACAGAATAAAGAAAGAATTCTAAGAGCTGCAAAGGAAAAAGGTCAAGTAACATATAAAGGTAAACCTATCAGAATCACACATGACTTCTCTATGGAAACCATGAAAGCCAGAAGGTCTTGGATAGATGTGCTGTAGACACTGAGAGACCATGGATGCAAGCCCATACTACCATACCCAGCAAAGCTTTCTTTCACCATTGATGGAGAAAACAAGATATTTCAGGATAAAAACAAATTTAGGCAATACATAGCCACAAACCCAGCCTTACAGAAAGTACTAGAAGGAAAACCACAACTAAAGGAAGCAAACAACACCTATAATAACACAGACATCTAACAGCCCTCCACTGGCACAACTCAAAGAAAGGAAATACACAAACTCTACAACCCCCCAAAAAATAACCGGGGTTAATAACCTCTGGTCATTAATATCACTTAATATCTATGGACTCAATTCACCTATAAAAAGGCACAGGCTAAGAGAATGGATTAAAAAACAGGATCCAACATTCTGTTGTTTACAAGAAACACACCTCAAACACAAAGACAGACATTATCTCAGAGTAAAGAATTGGGAAAAGGTTTTTCATTCAAACAGCCCCAAAAAACAAACGGGTGTGGCTATATTAATATTGAACAAAATTGACTTCAAACTAAAATCAATCAGAAAAGATGGAGATGGATATTTTATACTCTTAACAGGAGTAATCCATCAAGATGAAGTCTCAATCCTGAATATATATGCCCCTAATATAAAAGCATCCACATATGTAAAGGAAACATTACTAGAACTCAAAGCACACATCAAACACCACACTCTAATAGTAGGAGATTTCAACACTCCTCTCTCACCAATGGACAGGTCAACCAGACTTAAACTTAACAGAGAAATAAGAGAACAAACAGATGTAATGAATCAAATGGACTTAAGAGACATCTATAGAACATTCCAACAAAACAGGAAGGAATATACCTTCTTCTCAGCATCTCATGGAACCTCCTTGAAAATTGATCACATACTTGGTAACAAAGCAAACATCCACAGATACAAAAAAATTGGAGCCAGGCAAAAGGTGGGAACACGAGGATGGGGATAGAGGTGGGGGTAGGGGGTCAGGGTGGAGGGGAGAGGGGGAAGGAGAAGGGAGAAGGGAAGGACTGGGAAGAGCTTGGGGGAGTGGGAGGGTGGAGATGGAGGAAAGGTTGATATTGGAGAAGGGAATAAGATATCTACATTATTGGAGTCATTTTAGGACTGGCAAGATACTTGCCTCTAGAGGAGATCCCAGGTGTCCACAGGGATGTCCCCAGCTAGGCACTTGAGCAGCAGAAGAGAGGGTGCCAGAACTATCATTGTCCCATAGTCACACTGATGAATATCTTGATCACATCCATAGAAATTTAGTCCGATGGATGGAGATAGAGACAGAGACCCACATGCACATCAGAGCAATGGATTGAGCTCCCAAGGTCCAGTCGAAGAGCAGAGGGTGGGAGATGAGCAAAGAAGTTAGGACTGCGAGGGGCTGGACCACCCACTGAGACAGTGTGCCTGATCTAGTGGGAGCTCACCAAATCCAGCTGGACTGGGACTGAATGAGCATATGATCAAGCTGGACTCTGTAAATGTGGATGCCAATGAGGACAGAATGAGAAGCCATCAACAATGACACTAAGACCTATCTCCTCTGCATGTATTACCTTTTTGGGAACCTAGTCGATTCAGATGCACACCTTCCTAGGCCGGGATTGAGGGGGGAGGGCCTTGGACTTCCCACAGTGCTGGGCACCATGCCCTCTTTTAAGGAAGCAGCAGGAGGGGGGAGCAGGAGGGGACTGGGAGAAGGGGAGGAAATGTAAATTATTTTTTTGAAGGGAAAAAAATAAAAGAATATGGGGAAAAAATGGAGTAACCACCTGTGTCTTATCAGATCATCATGGAGTAAAGTTAGAATTTAACAACAATTACACCCCCAGAAAGCCTATAAACCCGTGGAAACTGAACAGTCAACTACTGAACCACTCCTGGGTCAAGGAAGAAATAAAGAAAGAAATTAAAGTCTTCCTTGAATTCAACGAAAATAAGAACACAACATACCCCAACCTATGGGACACTATGAAAGCAGTGCTAAGAGGAAAGTTAGTGCCCACATAAAGAAAATGGAGAAAGCACACATTAGAGATTTAACAGCACACCTAAAAGCTCTAGGAAAAAAAGAAGCAGACTCACCCAGGAGAAGTAGAAGACTGGAAATAATCAAACTGAGGGCTAAAATCAACAAAATAGAAACACAGAAAACAATCCAAAGAATCAATGAAACAAAGAGCTGGTTCCTTAGCAGCATTGTTTGTAATAGCCAGAACCTGGAAACAACCTAGGTGCCCCTCAATGGAACAATGGCTCAAGAAAGTGTGGATTATATACTCATTAGAATACTACTCAGCGGTAAAAAACAATGACATCTTGAATTTTGCATGCAAATGGATGGAAATAGAAAACGCTATCCTGAGTGAGGTAACCCAAACCCAAAAAGATGATTATGGTATGTACTCACTCATTAGTGGACCCTAGCTATAAAATAAAGGACACTAAGCACTTAGCTCACAAGCCCAGAGAAGCCGAATAACTAGGTGAACCCAAAGAAAGCATACACAGAACCTCCTGGAAGTTGGAAGCAAACAAGATCATCAAGCAAAAGTTGGAAGCCAGGGGGC
>PVIU01031032.1:0-15352 GCA_004026605.1 Ondatra zibethicus
AGAGAGATCTAAGACTAGCATTGCATTTATATTTGTATCCTTATGCCTGACAGTCAAGTGTGAACATTTAAGCCAAAGAAAAAATAGACTTCTTTAATAATTTTTTTGTATTCCTTTATTTTTTTCCATTCAAAAACATAATTAAATAAATAAAATTTTTACATTTCTTCCCCTTCTCCCGGTCCCCTCCCACTACCCCTCACCCCTCCTTCCTCCTCCTTCTTCCTTAAAAGAGGTCATGGTGCCCTGCCTTGTTGGAAGTCCAAGGCCCACCCGCCTCCATCCCGGCCTAGGAAGGTATGCATCCAATAAGCTAAATCTTCCATTTATATGAAAAGATAATGATATTTATAGGATTGATGAAGGATGATATGTAACATTTTATGTGACTTGGCATTATGTCTGTCAAATACAATACACATTTGTTTTGTTTTGGTTCTTTGTAAATTAATGACTGAATAAATAAGGTTTAAGCTATTATTGTGCTTTGCAGCATACATTCCTGAATGATGGTGACATATTTAGATGTGGGCAGTAGATTTGCCATTGGGTCAAAATGTGGCCAGAAGAGGGTATTGGATCTCATGGAACTGGGTTTACCTATGTGGTTGTAAGTACCTGAGCCATGTTCTTTGCAATAGCAGCAAGTGCTCTAAACCACCAAGCCATCCCTACAGTCCCCAAACACCCATTGTTTTGCAGAAGAATAAACTCCTTGCACTGAGATGATCACATAATAATTAATTTGAGTATTGCCAAATTTCATCTTTCAGAGTAGTAATTAAAATTTCTTTTAGTATATTTCCAGAAAGTTAACATAGCTTTCATTCAACTTAGCTTGATGTGAAACAGCATAAATTGTCATATATATGTGACTCTTATGTGTTCCTATATTTTTAAGAATATGGATCTCACTATTCTTCTATGGGATTATTATTTCTTCATATGACTTTGCAATTACTCTTTATTTTAAAAACCTTTGTAATTTCTTGCTCTAGAAGATAATTTTAAAAAAAAACTCAAAAATTAAAAAAACTGAGAATCACAAGAACTGATGCAGTGGTCAGTCAGTTAGAAAGAAAGATAATCCCATAGCCACCAAGTAAGAAAGTAGTGGAACTCTTGTAGCTTACTCCAAGTCCTTTAGTTTACAGACAAGAAAGTGGATACACATAGAGGAGACACATGGCTTCCTAAGTTTCATGCATCTAATCTGCAAAAGAGCTGATATAAGAGGTCAGGTCTTCTTGACTACCAGGCACTTCATTCAGTTCCATTTTCTTACCCCAAATTTCTTCCTGTCTAAAACAAACACATGCCCAATGCAATGTCACCACAGCTGCCACAGAGACGATCTGCCTGCGTGAAAGACCAACAGCTGTAAGAATTTAACAGCAGCAAACAAAAGCTCACTGCAGTAAGTAATCAAAACCAAAAGTCTCTCCAGTGACGTTCTTTTGCAGGGTACAGAATTAGCTGCTGGGGATGAGTAATCAATTGACATTTGCTTTATTCAAAGCAATTACTCCTGATAGACCCACCCCTGCCTTTTTTTCTTTTTAGCAGATTTGTTCATTATTTTTCCACACCCATAGTGGGGTGTGGCAGTAATATTTAGTATATTAATTTCTTCACACCTGAACTGTCAGAATCATCGCAATACCAGAAAGGTTTAGGAAAAAAAAAGGGAAAAATTTCAAGTGAAGTAAAATGTCAGAATGACATGAAGATTTTATGCTTTCCTTTTATTATTAAAGAGCAATCTGGCAATTATTAGAGTATAATGGCAATATCCATACCAATGTACTTAAAATTGTCAAGTACAGAGGAAAAGGAAATGCATGTATTTAAAATCAACAAAAACACAAATGTCTCTCAATTCTTTCTGTAAGTAGACTTATTATTGATGTTCCTTTGTAATTTTTTTCACTTAAATTATAAATGAAATGTTGCATCATTAATAGTTGTTAGGTCTAAATTGTAAACATCTAAATTGTAAACTTTGTAATTGTCATTTGCCAAGTCAAAAAAAAACTGGCCATTTTGTAGATGTCCATGGATTTGTCTTAGGAGTTTAATTTTGTTTTGTTCTGACATTTTGGCTTTTTGAAACAGGTTCTCAATTAGTTGCACAGGCTGTCAGCCTTGGATTTCTGCCTCATTCTCCAAAGTCTTGGAGTCTTAGGTTTGTGATACCACTCCTGGCTCTCCTTGAGGTTTTAGTAAATATTAAAACTGTAGCACTGGCCTCCTAGAATTAACAATGCTTATCTTGTACAAACTGTTTGAGAATTAAATTTTATAATTGTTATCATGTCCTTTTATATTTTACATACCAACCATGTTTTCCCCCTCCCTCCTTTCCTCCCATCCCCTCCCTCCACTTCCCTTCCACACACCCTCTGGTCTCCATATAGAAGGGGTATGACAAATCAAGTTGAGGTAATACCAAGCTCCTCACCCTTGCATCAAGGCTTGGCAAAGCATCCCACTATGTGGAAGAAGTTCCAAAGAGCCATCTTACATAACAGGGACAGATTCTGGTCCCACTGCTAGGGGACCCACAAAAGACCCAACTGCACAACTGTTACCTACATGCAGAGGGCCTAGACTTGTCCCATGTTGACACCCTAGCTGTTGGTCCAGAGTCTGTGAGCTCCTACGTATTCAGGTCAGCTGTGTCTGTGGATTTTCCCATCATGATCTTGACCCCCCTTTGCTCATATCATCCTTCCTCTCTCTCTTCTACTGGATTTCTAGAGCTCAGCACAGTGTTTGGCTGTGGATCTCTACACCTGCTTCTATCAGTTATTAGTTGAAGGCTCTGTGATGACAGTTAGGGTAGTCACCAATCTGATTACAGAGGAAGGCTAGTTCAGGCACCCTCTTGACTATTGTTAGGAGGTCATCATTGCAGGTTCCTAGAAGTTTCCCTGGCACTTGGTTTCTTCTTAACCACATAATGACCCCCTCTATCAAGATATCTCTTTCATTAATCTCCTCATGTACTTTTATGATCTAGTCAATATGTAAAAAGCTAGTTACCCATACTACTCTAACAAGATTTCTGAGATGCCATTCAATTTAGGGAAAAGAAAAAGTGATATCTTGTTATACTTAAGGCAAAGTAATAACATGCTTGATTTACATAACTGAGTTCTTTTCACATAAATTTTTACAGCTAGGTTCATGTTTGTTGTAGGAGGCTGCTTGTTCATTTCCTGGCCACCCAGACTTCTGAAATAACCACACAGAAACTGTATTAATTAAACCACTGCTTGGCCTATTAACTCTAACTTCTTATTCGCTAGCTTTTACATCTTAATTTAACTCATTTTTATTATTTCATATTTTACCATGAGGTTTGTGGCCTACTGGCAAGGTTCCAACATGTCCATCTCTGCAGGAGGCTCTATGGATTCTCTCTGACTCTGCCCTTCTTTCTCCCAGCATTCAGTTTAGTTTTCTGCACCTAGCTCTGTTCTACCCTATCAGACCAAGCCAGATTCTTTATTAACCAATGGGATTCACAGCATACAGAGGAGAATCCCACATCACAGGTTGACAAATATTTCCATTTTATAAATTATAAAATGGCTGATTTATTGGATGCTATTTTAAAATGGAATCTATTTGAAAATCAACTAATTTTTAGACAAATATTTAATAAAAACCTATCTCCCAAGAAGTGTCATTTGCTGAAAATTAATTCCATATTTATTTTGTTTTTCACCTTTTGTATACATATCAACGATGAAGGCTTTTGTGACTGAACCAGTGTTGAGGGTCATGGTCAAAAGTAACAATTTGATTTTTTTGTGTGTAGTGCATATGTGAAACATTATGCATTGTCAAATAAACATATTCTGCCCTAAAAAGAATAGTTTTTGTTCTGGCCAAATTCAAAACTAAGTGATTATCAATTGCTGATTTTCTTCAGTATTTATGTCTCAGACAAATTAACAAAGCAGTAAGCTTGTTAAACTGACTGTGAACTTCTTTGCTGAGCTTATTTTGAAGGCAGAAGAACTGCTCTTTTTATTTGACTGTAGTTTTATTTATTCTGTTTAGTTTGAGCCTGTGGTTCATTGTCAATCCCATTACCATTAGTTCCTGTTTGCAATGTATTGAGTACTTTAGTTCACTTGGGTAGGTCTAAATAATAGTTTATAGAAGCACTAATTTCTTTTGCTAACTTGTAGATAATCATTTATTTACAAGGGTGCAGGTGTTTGCACATAGGTTAGAAAGAATAACTCTTCCATACATAGTGAATGATGTAGAGCCCCAATTAAATGATGACTTCCTATATGAGGAAGAGAAAAAACACACACACATTTACAAACAACAAATAGAAGGCTCAGCATTTTTTAATGGGTTACCTCTCTTTGGTTCCATGGAGAGAAAGTATTTCAGTCAGATATTACCAGCGTTGAAATCATTATCCAGTCTATGGGCAGATGGCCGGCCGATAATTGTTTATAGGGACAGATGGCAGTTCCTTGTACCCTCTTTCTGGTTTCTGTGTTTTTAAAGCTCAGCAGTTGTAATGTGAAGCCTTCATAGGACCGTAAAATCCAAACCACTTTAAATAACTCTGAACCAGGGTTCTGACTGATGTGCTTAAAGAAAGAGTCACAGTTTGAAACTCCATCTGCAGAAAGGAGCGGTGCACAGCTCTGCAGGTTATGATTTATAGGAAGACCAGGCTCATTCAAGCAAGGTCTACAAACAGACATTTAAAATGGCACAAGCACAGCAAACATTTGAATCTAATCAGATGATTTTTTATCCTTCACTGGGCAAAGGTAAACTGCAAACTTTCAGTATGCATTCAGTAATCAAACACCAGTAAATGTTAAGCTTTTGGTTAGAGTTCCTGAGAGCTAGAAATGCAATGCTATGGCTTGCACTGTCCTTAGTTGACAATATTATGAGATGTAAACAGATAGACACATAAACACATGCATAGCTCATTGCAGTACAGGGGAATGGTGCCAAATTCCAAATAAGTGACACATAATATAGCTTGAAAAAATTAAATAGGGTTATGACTGTGAATGTGAGCACTTGGGTAGGCATATCTTGGACAAATAAATGATTGAAAAATATTTTGCTGATGTAAAGAGAGGCCAGAACAAACACTTAGATTATGAGGCGTGTACTGTGTTTTTCCTCATTGTGTCCTATGTTCTTCCTCCTATTTGCGTGTTCTTTCATGTAGAATAAAAGACATTAAACTGTGTAATTATTTGATTGACATAAAATAATTTAAAAGAAGAGTAGTTTATCCTGAATATCAGTAGCACAAACAGTGGGCCCCTGACTTTTTTTTCTGGTAGTTATGTAGAATAGATTTGAAGAGAGATAACCCATTCAGAGTATTATAGGAATTCTTACCATTAAAAATGGTAAGTCTCTAAAATAGTGTAAAAAGGTAGGGAAAAGAAAAATAGCGGTCATTTTGAAGAAACAGTCAATAGATTGTCATGACTGATTATATGTGAGTAGTTGAAAATTATGGGTAGGGAGAGTCAAAATATTTATAGCTTAAATGATTTTAAAAGTTATTTTGCTCCTTAATAATAAGAATTAGAAAGCCCTAGAGGAAAGAAGGGCGCCATGCAATTAAATTGACATTTGAAATATTATTAAAATATCAAAGTGGAGATGTTTGATGGCATTTGGTAATATGAAGAGAAAACATCAATGGTTGGAATGTAAAATGAAAAAAACATTATTTGAAAAGACATATTTTAAAACTGTGAAAAAAGAAATAGAGTGACCTGTGTGCTATTTTATTTTTTAAATTCTTTTAACTTTCGAGAGTATAATACAGTTATGTCATTTCTGCTTCCTCTGTCCTCCCTTCAAACTCCTCCTTCCTTCTCAAATTTGCCTCTTTTCTCATTAATAGTTTTTACATAATACATATACATGTATATAGATTTAAACATGTAACAATATTATTATACAGAGATTGAAGGAACTTTATACCATAATATAGGATATTCTTGTTTGTTTTGACTCAAGAGAGGCAAAAATAATTTATGTCTGAGTATTGAATATAATGCAATAGCACAGTTATGCAACATAGTTTATGCTATTTTCAGAAAACTAAGCAGGATGAAGATCTCCATGATATTGAGCTGAAACAATGTTTCAGCTATAAACAACAATATATGGAGTTACAATAAAATATCAAACTGTTTTGAAGCTTTTACAAGTGCCTTTTTAGTTCAGGTTTTGCATAACTCCTTGATACCTTTACCAATCTATGTATTCTGCTGTAATAAATTGCCTAACAGTCACTTAAACAGAAATGCTGAATAGATGCAAGGCCATCAGACAGAAGAAGTATGTTTCTCATAGACGTGCATGGTGCATAGCAGGAGGTCAGATCATGAGCAAAGGAAGAGGTGAGGAAAAGGATGGAAGAAAAATGGAAGAAATGTATAATTGGAGAGCAATTGACATTGTCCTTATTAGTTTTGACTTTTAATAAACTCTTTAATTGTATATAATATGTATTAGTCTACATACTTTATAAGGTTCCATAAATAAATAAACAAATGCATACATAAATAAGGCTTATGTCGTAAATATATGAAAGTAATATGTAAGTATATTAAGCATTAAATAGGTATTTAGATGTTGTTTTCAATTTTAATACATATATTTTAGCATCAATATTGGAACTGTATTTAAATTTTTTAATTACATTTTCTTAGCATTTTGTAGACAGTGTATACTTTTATTGTTTGACAAGATTTTATGTCAATAATATTTTGAGAAGCATCAAATGTACTTTTGCAGTTCTACCACTGAGCCATTCCACCTATTTACATCCCATCCTACCTAGAATGAGCTGAGGGAGAGGGAACCTCACAGGTTGAGATTCATTTTTTTCTTGACTTTTGTTTTACATTAAAGAAGTTGTCTCACTCTGTAGACTAGGCTATCGTAGAAATCACTAAGTACTAGAAACTATTCTTTAATCATGAAGATCCTCCTGCCTCAGCATCCTGAGTGCTGATATTATGGGAATGAGCCAATATGCCAGGTGAAGCTTTTGAAATATTTAGGATGCTAATGAGGTCTCCTCTAGAAAAGGGACATATGCAGTCTAGAGAAGAGATAACAAATCCATCTATGAGTTGACATTGCATGATTTTGCCCGTTACGAGTTTTCTGTGATTTTCCCTCAAGTAGTCTCAAAACTCGAATTTTATTTCCACCTTCAGTAACACTTACTTGTCCACTTACTGCTTTTTTCCATCCTGTCACAATCCAGAGTATGTGTAAAATTCATAAATGTAAAATACTTTTTTCGTGCAGGATTTTATAGTGTGTACTCTGCACATTGTAGCACCCAAGTAATATTTCACAACAATCTACCTACCACTTTGACAACTGACCCCTCAGCAAGAAGTCCTCTTAACAAGGCTCCCTAAGATTTAGGAAGGTAGTAAATTTTCCTAACTACAATGCTTATAGTAATACGGAAGATTACTTTTAAGATTTGCAGCTAAAATCAGGCAGACATCCTATGTCTCACATGGGACATTAGAGAACAGCAGAGGTGAAATGGATGACAGAAGTTACAGGTCATTGGAGATAATAGGAAAACCAAATTAAAGTGCTAGAAACTCAAAATATTTAGTTTGAAACATGTAGTAATTAAAACACTTGCTGCATACAGCATGCTCGAGACAAAGATTTTCTCTTGAAAAGGATCCTAGATATCATAGAATTTAATGTTTTCCATTTTGTTTCTTGTACAATAAGAGAAAAAGAATCTTATTTTCTTGACATAATGCTCAACACAGTTGATGTTCAATTCATCTCTTTGTAGTTGTTTACTATTGATAGTGACATTGTCAAAAGCACAGTTGGCCAGATTCCTTATGTTTTGCCTTCTATCTATGAACATGGATGATTCTTACAGTCACACATAGAAAACCTGGAGCATTACTATGCAGAACAAGAGGCTATGCAATGCCTTAAAGCAGATAAAGCAGCCTTCTGAAATTGCATTGGAAATAGAACTTCAGGTATTTATTTCTAGACATACCTCTTAACCTTTGTTTGTTTTCCAAATAGAATGTCTACATGACCCTACAGTCCATCATTGTGCAATTCAATTGTTTTTCTTTGGAAATAAACAGTTTGAAAAATATATAAACAAGCAAATTTGTCTACAGAGGACCTGGCCCTGATATTCCCATCCTATAAGAATTCAAGCTAAGAAACAAGAGCTCTTCATTTTAACCACAATTAATTATTATGAGAGTGTTACCTATCTTACCCAAGAGAACACAAAGAAAGAGCAGAAAGCCATTGGAATTGTGACAAGTCATACTGTAAGTGCTAGTGACACTTGAGGGACTAGTCACACAGCCTCATTCAAAAGCTGTGTTCCCTCAATTTTATATTACTGGGCTTATTAACATCAGAGTAACATCTAGAAGGACCACTTTGCACATGCCAGGACCCCCGTGGTTTAAGTAAAAAAGATGCCAATAAACTACCAAGCAGCACACATAATTAAGGGCTCTACCAGGGATAGAAAGTGTTTAAGGTACTTTTGAATATGTAGACATCACTGAAATGAATTACACAATATAATAAAATAACTCAAACCCATGTGTGTCATTCTTTGCCTTTCTCAACCTCTAACAGCTTCATTTCAAAAATTTTCACTAACATATTCATGCATGCCCAGTCCATGAGGCAGTTCTGATAGAAGCACGTGGAATTTCCTTAATAATAGTGAGAGCTTTGGGTTCTAGGCATTTCTCAGTAATCTTGCAAAGATTAACTATTTCAATCCATAGTATAACACTGTAAAGTAGTGATTAATACCCATTACACAGAATAGGTCAGCACAAAGAGGTTAATTTTCCTAAGTATCTTAGTTGCAATAATTCTAGCTGCTGTAATGCATATGATTCAATGAAATAGATATTTATTATGTGCAACATTTTATATTCATAAGTTGTAAAGTACCTTGCCTTAAGTCATCTAGTTCTTAATTTTAAAAGTATTCATTTTCCACAGCTCTCGGTCTAAAGTTCTTAGTTTCCACGAGCTTGGTTCAGCTGTCTCTGTCGATTTCTCCATCATGATCTTGACCTCCCTTGCTCATATATTCCCTCCTCTGTCTCTTTGATTGGATTCTCAGGACTCAGCATGAACCCTCCATATGTGGGAGACAGTGGTGAACCTTGGTCTATCTGAGAGGCCCCTGGCAGGACCATTTCCTATGGTGGGATGCCATGCTCAGCCTTAATGTAGGAGGAGGGGCTTGTTTCTGCAGCAACTTAATGTGCCATAGGAGCCCTTACCCATTGGAGGAGTGGATGGGAGATGGTGAGAGGGGAGATGGGGGGAGAACTGTGAATGGAGTACAAAATGAAATTAAAAAAATAAATTAAAACTCAATATAATTAGTTTGAAACCAAAATTTTAATCTTTACATATTTGAGCAAAAACTAGGCTTTTCCCTTTGGGAAATAATGACTGTATTATCTATATAGCTTTCCTAATTATGAGATAACACACATGGTTAAATAATATTAAAATATGTACATTTAAATCTTTCTTTACAGATAAGGAACAACATGTACCATAATAACAGAATGTTAAAAGTGCTGAATGGTTTCTTAACACCAGTTCTCTGACTTTTCTTCTTTGTTTTTTGTGATACTCAAGATTAAAGCTGTTGCCACCTGTATTCTAAGAAAATGCCTCCCATTGAGCTACCCCAATAGATCCTTCATTTAATTATCACTAATTGATATAATCAATATTGCTGCTCTTAAAATTTTGTGAATTTATTTCTCTAATTACATAATTTGTTTTTAGTATTTTTATTGTGAATGTAAATGTAGGTCACAAAATTCACTGAAGAGTTATAGAGCATACAATTGTTTAATATAAAGCAATTTGCCATATACTCAACATACATTAAGATTCAACTATACCCAGAGACCTTAGATTTTTGTTCTAAAATAGAGAGATTTTTTTCTTTCCCTTTAAAAAATTGGTAAAATAATTTTTGTATACAATATATTTTAACCATGTCTCTTTATTCCCCCAAGCTTCACGCCCTTTTCTTCACAATAGAATCAAAACAAACAATCGAAAAACCAATAAGACAAAAAAAATACTAAAGCAAAGTGAAACAAACAAAAAGCCCCCACAGTCCCACAAAACCAAAGCCACAAACATGCAGTCCATCTCCTGTTGAACAATTACTTCTGAGCATGGATTCTGCTTTAGAGTCTGTCACACAGTTACACTCCACTTGAGAAAACTGATTTTCTCTTTTTCTGGCAGTTATAAATTTCAAATGGCTTCTTTATTAGGTGTGGAACTTTATGTTCACTTTCCCTTCTCAGGGCAGAATATTTTCTGGCTTGATGCTATACAACATTTTTTTTTAATTTTATCACAGTCTCTGAGATTTCATATGTGTATCAATCCTATTGTGTCTGGAAGACATTTTCCTTGAAGTAATTTATACCATGTGGCTCTTAAAAAAATCTTTTCTCCTCATTTTCTGCATAGCTATCTGAGTCAAAAAGGGAAGGAAGACTTTGTTGACAACTTTCCACTCAGGACTAGGTTTTTCAAAATCCTTAATACTCTGCACATTGTCCTGTTGTGAGTCTGTGTTATTTCCCACCTGCTCTAAGAAGAAGCTTCTCTGATGAAGGTTGATCAATGCACTGATCTACAAATATAGCAGAATGTTGTTGGGAATCATCTTATTGCTATGTTCTTTTAGCAGAAAAAAAATAGTATTCAGTTTTCCCTAGGCGCATGACCTATCTAGTCTCAGGTTCATTGCCACATAAATAGTGTTAGGTATGGGATCCATATAATGGGGTAGACCTTGAATCCAACTAAAAACTGTGTGACTATTTCCATAACATTTATAACACTACTGTGTCAGTATATGTATTGGCTAGGTCACTGTTGTAGGTCACAATGTTTGTATTTGGATGATATTGGTGATTAAGTTCTCCTCTAGTAGCGCAGAGAGTAACATCCAGAATCAGGAGCAGTTCTAGTTGGGTAGCAGCCTGATTTCTTTGTTTAATAATATACGTAAATGTTGTTCAGAAATTGGTCCTTACCACTAGGTTGTAGAGAGTAGCCAACAGTCTTGGCAATACCCTGTGGTGTTTGTTGTAGTAGAGGTATCTATGGGAGTGCTTTCACCAGTGACTCAACAATATGTAACCCATTTCTGGTGCTCCAGGTTTTGCTTGGTGACATATTATGTCTTTCAGAAAAGTAACAGGATATAAAATGAACACATAAATTAGTAGACTTTATATATACAAATGAAAAACATACTGAGAAAGAAATCAAGGAAATAGCACTATTTATACTAGCCTAAAAAATACCTTAGGCTACCTCTGACCAAGCAAGTTAAAGACTTGTACAATAAAATCTTTAGGGCATTAAAGAAAGAATTTGAAGACATCAGAATATGGAAAGATCTCCATTGCTCATGGATCTGTAGGATTTATGTTGTGAGAATGGCCATTCTATCAAAAGCAGTCTATAGATTCTGTGCAATCACCAACAAAATTCCAGCACAGCACAATTCTTTGTAAAAATTGAAGTAAAAACAGTCTTCAAGTTCATATGGAAGCACAAAGCAATCCTGAATAATAATGGAATTGCTGGAGGCATTACTGTCCCAGTATTCAAGTGATATTATAGAGCTATAACAATAAAGACAACATGGTACTGGCATAAAAGCACACAGATTGATCAGTGCAATCACGTGAACACAAAGACATAATTTAACACACCTACAGACATCTTCTTTTTGATAAAGAAGCCAGAAATATATGATGGGAAAAAAAGCACAGCATCTTCAACAGATGTGCAGCTCATCATCCAGCTAAATATAGAGGAATCCAAATAGATCCATACTTATCACCCTGCACAAAACCCAACTCCAAATAGATCAAGGACCTCAACATATGGTTAAATATCCTGAATATTATACAAAAGAAACTAAGGAACAGTTTTGAACTCATTGGAACAGAAATATTTGTCCCATAATTAAAGAACACTATATCACATAGTTTGACCAAAATATGCAAATTTATCTCTAACCCAATATGTGCCTCAGGTCTAGCTGCCAACTTAGAAAGAATATTAATTATAACAAAATATATTTAAATGTATCATGAAAATGTAACTTTCTTTGGATTCTTTGTTAGGTAAACATAAGAAAGGCAAAGGGCTATGGAAAAATATGTAAATATAAACAAATATAGATATTAAATTAGATTAAAGTGGGTATAATGATAATACAAAGCATATTTCATGAAATAAGAAGTGATTTTGAAAGAAGGAAACATTGTCTCATTCCATTATATATTGACTCCATTTAAATTTCTTTCATCTATATATTTATTTAGGAAGTTTCTGTAGTGGGAGGTTAGGAGCGGCTGCTCTCAAGTTCCTAATTCTACTGCAGGACATTCCTGCTTTGTTTTCCCTTAGTCAGTCTAGGCAATAAATGAGAAGACATTTATTAAAATACTTAGAATTATGAAGACATAAACACTTTACCAAATAAAAAACCAAGACATAAAATTATAGCCAAGTGAAGTCCCTGCCAGATCCCTTTTGTAAATTGAAAGCTGTTCCCATAATTCTTAAAGTGTAAAGATGTGGACAGAATGTTTAACCTTGTCTTATTCCTGATTTTAGTGAAAATGCTTTGCATTTCTCTCCATTTATGTTGTTAATACCGGTCAAACTGGAGGCCTGCATGTAGAAGGATGAAAATAGATCCACACTTATAACCGTGCACAGAACTCTACTTGAAATGGATCAATGATATCAACATAAGGAGAGATGCACTAAACCTTATAGAAGAGAAAGCAGCCTTGAACTTTTTGGAACAAAGATAAAGACTTTCTGAACAAAGCACCATTAGCACAGATACTAAGAACAACAATTGAAAAACTTATATATGGCAAAGAACCCCATCATTCAGATACAGAAGCAACCTACACATTCACAAACTCTTTTAGATATGTAGTTTTTCTGATTTCTCTAAGGGTCTTTTCATTCTGCTTCTTTTGTTCAATTCCAATATATTATTTTATCTTATTATGTTTGATTTTATTTTTATCCCTTAGAAGCCTCTTTTTTTCTAATGAGAGACAGAAAGTGGGTGGACTGGATAGGAAGGAAAGTGGGAATGCACTTGGAATATAGTAAAGGGAGGGGAGAACATAATCAAAATATATTATGTGAGAAAAAAATTATATAAAATTAAAAAAAAGCAAAACTCAAAATCATGAAATTCATGGGCAAATGAACAAAACCTGGAAAATCATCCTTAGCATAGTATTCCAGACCCAAAAGACAAATGTGGCATGCATTAACTTATATGAAAATATTAGCTTTTAAATCTTTAATAAGTAGGCTATAAACCATACATACACCAAGGTTGGCATAGAGTAAGTGAGGGGGGAGGATTAGATTGCCCAGGGATCTAATATGTTATAATAAAGTTATAAATGTCATGTGAGTAAACAACCACTTCCTGGTTGGAACTTAGTACAATTTTACAAGATGAACCCCATACCTGGTACTGTTATCAGATCTAAGAACTTATGAGAATTCAGACCATAGGTCCTATAAATCTACTACTATTCTTCTGCCAAATGGCGACAACATGAAAACAATGTCTAATGATTTTTCTTGTTTATAGATTAGTGCATCTTTCAATCCTTACTGGGGAAGCATCTTCTTTCAACAGATTATAACGAACATAGTAACTTGCAAATGATCAAGGTACAGAAAATTAGAGAATGCACAATGTTCCACCATAAAATGGGACATTTGTTGCAGAAACCCTACATCAAAGGCTCACAATCATTGTGAAAGATTGGACAGAAATGTTTTAAGAGCAGGAGGTAGTATATGGCTACAAGAAAACAGTGCTTTCTGAATACAGCAGGACTTGCACATAGGAATTCATAGCACTTGTGAACAAAAACTCAAGGCAGACAAAATCCCAGCCTACAGAGTGTAAGTAGCCATGATGTCTCAATACTGGATAAGGAGCTTTTGGCAACTGACACCTTCTTGTAGAGGAAGAGTTGGTTATTTTTAAGCGTGTGTGCTCAGTTGGGTTTACTACCCTCCAATCACATATATAAGAGTATATGCACAAAACAAATTTGACATGACAGTCTTTAATAAAAAGAAGTAGACACAAAGTCATGTGGGTAGGAGGGGTGATTTGTATCTTGCAGTCTGAGGTGGGTTAACATGACAAAAACACATGGCATCAAATTCTCAAAGAACTAATAGAAAATGTAAAGAAATGTAACAGTAAAAGGTAGGTTAAAATGTCTATGGTAACATTATTTAAATTTTTATAAACATATAAAAATGTTTTATAATAAGGTGTTTAAAATGCTGAGTTAAAAAAGAGCCTAAAAGCAAGGAAGTGAAGTAAGTAGTATATTCATAGAAATAGTTCTATCAGTTAAGGAAGGTACATACTACATCAAGAAAGTAGCTGTGGCATAATGATAGCAAATGTTTTCAATTTGCTATAGATATAATTGCCTTTATAGTTCTTGGGCTAGTTGCTTTTAATAGGACTCTGGAAGGAGAAAAGAGATTCTAATCACTCATCTTCCAATGTAGTGAAATCTGTATCTTAATTTTATGTGTATTAATGGTTTCTCCTTTATTATTCAGGACAACAATTTAAATAGATAAAATGCCCCAATTTTCAAAAGTCCTTTGCATATTTTAATAGAATTTTCTGGCTGGTTGTATCATGGGAAAAGTATAGTCTAACTTCTATAAAACATTTATTTTATACATTTTTGGACAATATTTGTTTTGTAGACCCTAAGAGACAATTATTTGAACAATATCTTGTATCAATATGTTATGAAGAAGTAAAATCTAATTGATGCATCGAGGAAAATAACATTGTTTTATTTGCTTGAATATATAAATATTTTAATGCATATTTAAATTAGTATCTAGGTTTCACCTGTATTGAAGACTACTATAATTAATTTATGCAGTATTAAATTACTATTTTTTTCCACATTTAATTTTTTATTATTGCATTATAAATAGTACGTTTCAAAATTTCCACCTCCTCCGCTCCTCCCATTTCCTTCCCGCTTCCCCACTCCCCCTCCCCTTTTACCCTCCAGTCCTAAGAGAGGGCAGGTTAACCTGCCCTGTGGGAAGCCCAAGGCCCTCTTGCCTCCATCCAAGCCTAGGAAGGTGTGAATCCAAACTGACTAGGATCCCAAAAAGCCAGTACATGCAGTAG